>CABHPP010149242.1:0-24360 GCA_902168425.1 Peromyscus attwateri
TTTACATGAGTGACATGTCACATGTCATCTGTTCATTTGCAGTGGAGTATCAATGGCTAGGAAGACAGCCAGCATCCTAATTCTCTACAGTAACTTAGCCTTCTCCTGTTTTCAGTCACACGAGAAACCTTTCATCTTATGATTGGCCGGCTCCTAACAGTTAATTAACATTTTATAGTTTTTTTTTTCACTCTCTTGAATGGTTTATTCAGTTCTCTTACTTGGGTTCTATCCTGAGGAATCTAGGTAGTTTAACAAAATACAATTCATTCCCTAAGTCAGAGTTGATGCTGGGAATTTCTATTTTTATTCTGGTTTCAGAAATACGCCGTTCCACGTGCTGGTTCCGAGGCACTCTGCGGCCGCCCTAGGGGAGGGATCAGAATGAGAGAACGTGAAGAGACAGGAGAAACGTTCCGGCTGTGCTCTGCGTTTGGCAGACACAGGTTTGATAGGAAGTTGACTTCAGGGTTAGTCAGCCATTCCTTCACCCAAGTCTCTCCCCCAAACCTCACCCCAACCACACCCACAAAGAAAAAAAATGCCATGGGGAATAAGATACATTATCCTGCATTACTAGAAAGATGAATTTCGTTGGCATAGCTCTTTTTCTATTTTGCATGGTATTCAAGGGGTATAAGGAATTCAACCCTTCACTGCTAAGGAACTACTAAAACCAGAAAAGATTATCAACATTGCCCACACAGCACAGCACAGACCTTTTAAAGCAAAGGTTCTCGTGTCAAGAGTCTCTCAGTCCTGTGCCTATTGGCATGGACCTCATTCTAATGGTTCCTCCTGTGCCTTCTCATTATTTCCCAGATGCCCAGTTCAGCTAAGAATGTCACCACACGGTTAGTCCTCTGTGAACAAACCCCCCTCAACATGAGAGACAAAGCTCAAATGAACCTCTTCTGAGCTTTCCCTCTCAGCTTTCAACCCCGTCATCAGTGGTGAATGGTGACTGTACTCACATCAGGCCGTCTTGGGACAGGTGTTCGCTGGTCCACATCGCTCTCTGAAGAAATGTCATCTATATCTCCAAACAGATCCATGTTCCCACTATACTCTTCAGTGTTGAGGGAATAGACATTATTATTGGGTCTAACTCAAATTATTTTTAAAATGTTTGTTTTTAATTAGATGCATGGGAGGCGGGGAGTGATATATGTATGAGTGCAGGTGCCCATAGAGGCCGAGAGTCAGAGCCCCTGGAGCTAGAGTTACAGAAGGTTGTGAGCTGCCCAACATGGGTGCTGGGAACTGAACCTGAGTCCTCTGCCAGAGCAGTGCCCCCCGCAGCCCCCGAACTAAAGTCCTCTATGTAGTCCTCAACACATTTCCAGTATCCACAAACCGAATCTCCAGCTGCCTCTCCAAGCCTGGCCTTTAGCAGTGTCACTAGAATGTCTTCAGAGAAGGAAGGCGGGGAAGTCACCAGGGTAACCACTTTGAGGACCGTTCCCAGAGAGCTGGGCATGGTGGTGTTCACCTGTAATCCCAGCATTTAGGGTTAGCCTGAACTACATAAGACCCTGTCTCAAAAACAAAAAGGATGGTTCCCGTAATTCCACTGATTACGACGCTTGCGTGTGGCCTCTCCATCACGTCACAGCTGAGCTGTGGGGTCAATGAGCTACCGCCTCACTTCCGAAGTTGGACTGTGAATAATGTCACGTTTTTTCTGCCTTACTGTGTCACTCACTGTGAGGGAAGCAGCTACTTTAATGTGAAGATACCCACTGCCTATAGGGACGCCTACCCCTGTGGTGAGAAACAGATGCATGAGCTAGCTCTGAAATGGATCCTTCAGCTGCAGACGGGCCATCAGAGAGTGCAGTCCTGTGAGAATATGTGAACCAGAACCTTGGAGCTAAGCCATTTCTAGGTCGTTCCCCACCACACACATACAAGAATCCGAGTGAGAAACTGCTATGTTGTTCTAAGCTGTTGTGCACTGGGAAAATTTATCACACAGCCAAGATACCCAACAGTCACCCAAGAAGCACTTTCTCCCCTCATCTATATTTTTCTCCCATAGTCTTAGGCTACTGAAAGTGGAAGCTTGGGTCCTCCACACTCACAGGATGCACCACAATGACCAGCTTTAAAGGGGTTATCAACTTGTCCAGTAAAGACATAACGGAGATGCAGGGGCAAACAGGCTGCCTGACTTCAAACTCTGTCCAGATAATGATGCTTTCACAGTCGCAGCCTTTCCAGCGGGCCCTCTACATGCCTTCACCCACTCTGGAAAGCAGTGCTATCGCCCCTGACTGACGGAGGCTGTTTCACACTGACTATACCTGTGCACAGGAAGACCAGCATCCTGAAACAGTAAACAGTCTAACAGGACAGCTTGCCAATAAAGTAAAACCAGATCCTAGCCCTGAAACATATCCTAGATTTTAAATACACCACCACGTTTTTAGCACATTTATCTATTTGGGTACATGTGTGGCGGTCAGAGGATAACGTGAAGGAGTCAGTTCTCACAGGTTATCAGGTGTGGCAGCAAGCATCCTTATCCAGAGTCATCTCTGTGGCCCTACTAAAAGACCGAGAAGACCAAAATAACAAATACCTTGAGTAAAAGAAGACTACACCACAAAATGCAGCTATTCAAAATAACAGGGGGAGGGTTGGGCAGCGGTGGCGCACGCCTTTAATCCCAGCACTCGGGAGGCAGAGCCAGGCGGATCTCTGTGAGTTCGAGGCCAGCCTGGTCTACAGAGCGAGATCCAGAACAGGCAAAAAAAAAAAAGAAAACAACCCTAAAAAAAAAAAAGGGGGGGGGGGGAGGGATATTACAAACAAATTCAACAGCTTAAACCAAATTACTCAGTTATTTGATAATTACAAACCACCAAAATTTACTAAAGAAATAAAAACAGTCCTATTTCTTTTAAGAAAACCAAATTGGTAGTTTAAAAAACCAAAAAAAAAAAAAAAAAAAGAAAGAAAGAAAAATTAAAAAACTGGGCATGGTAGGTAGCACACGCCTTTCACCCCAGCACTCAGGAGGCAGGTGGATCTCTTGAGTTTGAGGTCAGCCTGGTCTACAGATCGAGCTCCAGGACAGTCGAGACTACACAGAGAAACTGTCTAAAAACAACAACAACAACAACAAAAAAAAAAAAAAAAACAAAAAACACCTGAGATCCAGAGATTCCATTTTGTTTTTATAGCTGGGCATACTTAAGCCCTAACAAATCAACTAACATGGCAGATCTGTGATAGATTCGTTAAGGTTATTTTCTCATATTTTATCCTTACAGAAAAAATTTAAATGTTATAAACAATCAAAATTGTTTTCTTTCTAGAAATGTGTCAGCAAACCAGACATGGTAGCATACCTAAAGTCTCAGCGCTCAGGAGGTGACACAGAAAAGGGTTGCCGAGTTTGGGAGCCAATCTAAGTGGCATACCGAGAACTCTCTTTAAAAAAAGAAAGAAAGAAAAGAAAGAAAGAAAGGCAGGGTGGTGGCACATGCCAGTAATCCTAGCAATTAGGAGCTTAATACAAACAAGAACAACAAAAAAAACCCACACACATAAGCTCAAGGACAGCCTGGGCCATACAGTAAAACACTGCCTAAATAAAAATAAAAATAAAAAATCTAATACACTTCAAGTTACAATTAGGCAGCCAGGCAGTGGTGGCGCACACCTTTAATCCCAGCACTCCTGCCTGAACTCTGGAGACAGAGGCAGGTGGATCTCTGTATTTGAGGCCCACCTGATCTACAGAGTGAACTCCAGGACAGCTGAGGCTGCCCAGAGAAGCCCTGTCTCAAAGGAAGAAGAAAAAGTTAGGTTTAAAGTTTTTTGCTAGGTTATTAAAATATATATATAATTATAATATATAATACAGTATATGTAATTGTATAATTTATTGTATATAATTATATATATAATTAGATAACTAAAGCCGGGCGGTGGTGGCACATGACTTTAATCCCAGCTCTCAGGAGGCAGAGGCAGGTGGATTTCTGTGAGTTTGAGGCCAGCCTGGTCTACAAAGTGAGTTCCAGAACAGCCACAGTGGTTACACAGAGAAACCCTGTCTGGAGAAACTTAAAAAAATAAAATAAAATTAATAAATAATAATAATAATACAGAGAACAATTCTCAACTCCAGACCTGAGAAAACACAGGGAAGAGGTAGAATTATTAGATTTTAAATATTTAGCCAGGTATGGTGGCTCACACCTGTAATCCCAGCACTTAGGAGACAGAGGCAGGAGGATTACTGAGTTAGAAGCCATCCTGGGCTACAGAATAAGACTTTGTATCAAAATACAAAACAGAATGCCCTCCCCCCCAAAGGAACAAAACAACTTAAAATACCTCAGGGCACGGGCCCTGAGTGTAAGAACAGACGTTTTAAAAGCTCCCTCATACCCGAGGAAAGCAGCTGTCCACTGGCCTGGTGACTCTGGGGTACAACGAGGTTGGTTCTCCTGGTCACACTCCCCACCAGACTCAGCTGCTGTGGAAAGGAACTGCCTCTCCTGAGGAGGAGAAGGGCTGGTGGACCCTCACAGAAACGCCAAGCCAACAGGAAGCCCCCTGAAGGGCCCCAGGAGCAAACAGGAAGGAGCAAGTCTCTCCTCTGCTAGCCAGCCTTCCAGTCTCCCTATAGCGCCCCCAACAGGGAGGGCATCTGGTAAAGCTGAACAGAGCCTTCCAGTCTCCCTACAGCGCCCCCAACAGGGTGGCTGGTAAAGCTGAACACAGCCTTCCAGTCTCCCTATAGCGCCCCCAACAGGGTGGCTGGTAAAGCTGAAGACAGCATCAGGGCTTGGGGTTAGGGGAGGTTGGTAACTGACAGCCTAGGAAGGGACACACGCAGGCACACACTGCCTTGGGAAGGATGGAGGCAAATAAATCTTTTTTAAAAAGTCACTAAAAAAAAAGCCTTATTTATTATGTATACAGTGTTCTGCCTGCATGTATACCTGCAGGCCAGAAGAGGGCACCAGATCTCATAATGGATGGTTGTGAGCCACCATGTGGTTGCTGGGAATTGAACCCCAGCCTCTGCAAGAACAGTCAGTGCTCTTAACCTCTGAGCCATCTCTCAAGCCCCAAATAAGGGCTCTTAAGCCAAGTACCTGAGTTTTAACTATGTAAGCCACAGAATACACAAGAACTTAAAATTTAAGTTAGGAAAGGGGTGTGATGGTGAGTCAGGATTTTTCTTTAAAAGAACAAAAATGTTAACCATGCACTCTAATCATGGAGCTAAAGATCAAAATTAGGGGCTGGAGAGTGTGCTGCTCCTGCAGAGAACCGAATTCAGTTCCCAGCACTCACATCAGGCATCTCACAACTACCTGTAATTCCTGTTCCGGGGGACCTGATGCCCTCTTTTGACCTCCTCAGATAGCCTCCCCCCCCCCACACACACACACATAAGTAAAAATCTCAAAACAATTTTTTTACATTTCATTCATTTTAGCCGGGCAGTTGTAGCACATGCCTTTAATTCTCAGGACGCAGAGGCAGGCGGATCTCTGTGAGATCGAGGCCAGCCTGGTCTACAAAGCAAGTTCCAGAACAGCCAGAACTGTTACACAGAGAAATCCTACCTCAAAAACAAAACAGAATAAAAATCACTCATTTTACATTAATCTTTAAAAAATATATATGATTTACTGTAATTAAGCAGGTTGAATTGTAACCCTATACACAAATTCATGTCTATACAGAACCTGAGAATGTGACTTTGCTTGGGATAGGTTTCTGCAGATATAATCAGTTAAAAGGAGGACATGCTGGATTTAAATTGGTCCTACGGGTTCTGGTTCTTGCCAACAGAGTGCAGTATAAAGACCCGGAACAGGTGCACAAGAAAGCAGCCATGTTGACTACAGGCAGGCGTCACACCGCCACAAGCCAAAGAATTGAAGGGAAGAAAGGGTCCTTACCTTGGGAGGGAGTGCGGCTCTACACTCACCTTGATTTCAGACCTCCAGATTCTCCAAAAGTCTGAGCGTACATTTCCACTGTTTTTAATTTTATGAATTTGGGTGTTTTGCCAGCATGTATGTATGTGCATGATGTTCATGTCTGGTGCCCAAGGAGACCAGAAGAGGGCACAGGATTCCCTGGGACAAAGGTCACAGATGGTTGTGAGCCACCATGTGGGTGCTATGAATCGAACCACTGAGCCATCTCTCCAGCCCAGGTTTTACTGTTTTAAGCCAACCAACTTGGTGATCCTCTGTTAGGACAGACCAAGGAAACTAATTACTGAGGGGTTTTCTTGTCCTCTATGAACTCTGTGTGGGAGGAGAGCACCTTGCTCTGTCTTGCCCTAGCTATACCAGGAGGCGACTTTGTGTAGAAAGAGAGGATGGGGTGACAAAAAGCAGCAGAAATCCCCAAACCTGGACTCTGTAAAATGCCTGTGAAATCAGCTTGCTCCCCCACCCCTTGGAAAAGCAGATTTCTTAAGCATAGGAAATTGCTTTAAAATGTTTTATTACAATTAAATTTTCACAAACACAAATCAATTAATCTCAATGAAAATAACTCATGTTTACATCATATTTATAGACAAGCTGTACAATAAATATATAAAAATGCAGTCACAGTTTGTACTTCAGTCATCTTCCTCCTCTTCATCACTGATCACATACTTCTTGTGCTTTTTATTGGCTTTATCATCATCTTCGGCTTTCCTCTTTCCAGAAGATTCACCTTCCTAAACAAATAAAAATATTTTACAGTCTCAAAGTCCAAAGAGAACATTTCTAGGGAAGTTCATCCGAGTTGAATGATTCTCTACTAAAGTAACTTAAAGAAGATCTTGCAAGTGCTCGCTTCGGCAGCACATACACTAAAAAGTGGAATGATACAGGAAGATTAGCGTGGGCCTGTCCGTATTTTCACTGAAAAAAAAAAAAAAAATGCAGGGCATGGTGGTGCACGCTTGATTCCAGCACTTGGGAGGCAGAGGCAGGCAGATCTCTGTGAGGTACAGACAAGCCTGGTCTACATAGTGAGTTCCAGCCCAGCTAAGTCTACAAGTAGGACTCTGTCTCAAACAAACAAATAAATAGTAAAAAAAAAAAAAAAAAAGACAACTTTGCAGAATTCCAGTTCAGCAGATTGTCTTGTACAGGGAAACCACTGTAGGCACAGACAGCCACAAGGATATGGGCGATGGGGTCTGCCCTTGTCCCACTTCTTTTCCCTATCTAGAATTCATTATTTAATAAGTGTCAATTTTTTAAATAATTTTTGTTTGGATAAATTAAAACCCACGCCATAAAGAATTTTAAGAAAATATTTAAATAATTTTTGTTTGAACATATTAAAAATTCACATCATGCTGGACGATAGTGGCGCACTCCTTTAATCCCAGCACTCGGGAGGCACAGCTAGGCGGATCTCTGTGAGTTCAAGGCCAGCCTGGTCTACAGAGCGAGATCCAGGGCAGGCATCAAAACTACACAGAGAAACCCTGTCTCAAAAAACAAAACAAAACAAACAAACAAAAAAAAAACTCACATCATAAAGGTTTTTGAGAAAATATTTAAAGACATCAAAGGCCTAAATACAAGCAGAGAATCTTTTAAAACAACTGAAATTCATCCTGCACAACCCTCTAATAGTAACAAAACTCGGGAGGTTTTTCTAAGAAACAACTTTGTCAGGCAGAATTCAGCTTCACATTTAAGTCAACATCCCTTCAATAAAGTCTGACATTGGCTGACACTTCAGAATTATCACAAACCAACCCTTCACATAAATGATGAAGCTGGATTACATAGCCCAGAGGCAGGCTGCTTGCTTAGGATGAGACCCTGGACCAGGTCACTAGCACCACAAAAACAACTTCAGTAGACAGACACACGGCTTGAAAGTTAGTCAGGGAAGGCCACAAAATGTTTCGAGATGCAAAATGCAACCTGGCATGCCCACGTTTTTCCTGATCTCCTTGCCTGGCCCTCTGAGAACAAGGTGACAGCCAGCACTTATTTCTTGTCTTTTATCCCAAATGTTTTCCTACAGACTGGGAGTGCCACAGGAGAGCTCGCTCAAAGTTATGAACCCATACAAGGACATTCAGTGCTCTTCTATGTACATCCCAGCTGGTGGTAGTGAACGGACCCCATTAAAACCACTGGAAGGCTCTTACCCCCAGGATGTGACAAGTCATCTCCTTCCCCACTCCCCAGCCTAGAGCAAACCGAAATCCTCTCCAGCCCCATCAGCAAAGGCAACTGACTTTGCTTCCCACGGAAGAATCTTGCAAACACATTACATGACTGCACAGAAACAGTGCTCAGTGTCTAGCTCTAAAATTCTTTAATGTTAGAGGTTATATTTGAGTGGCTGAAAGAACTGCCATGGTACTTCTAAACATATATAACATTTTTCTAAAAGTTCCCAGAAGGGGTTCAGTGACAGCCTGAGGTCAGGGCTCCCCCAAACAGCGCCAGGTCCAGTCCAGGGCTAAACAGCTGTGGTTCGCCTGCCAACACTGATTCCCCAGAAGCAGCAAGTAAGCACAGCACAGGAACCCCCAGATCCACAAGGGAGCCTTCAGACGACCTTATCTCATGAAACTAGGCATGCAGAATGCTGCCTTACTGAACAAAGCTGAAACATACATTCCTGCGCCATACACGCATGAAACAACAAAAGATTAAGACTGAACTAACGCTTGATAATGTAGTCATGAGCACAGGTTCCTACAGACACAGGCAGCTCACAGGCTGTGCCATAGGCAGGGCTGCTAGCAGGTTCCAGAAAGCAGAGGCAGAAGAAGGGAGAGAAAGGACCAGACCTCTAACTAACTTCTCAGCAAGCAGCCTGCTGTAAAAAGAGCTTTGACCTCCCACGCCTTTCTTTCCAGCTCCATCTCAACCTTTCAACATGGTGTTTCCCTTTCTATGCCCCTGGGGAACAGAGCCACAGACAGTCCCCACTGTTTCACTGTCTTTAAGGGAGGAAATGAAGCTTTCGGCAGGCTTTACTTGTAGAAATGAAGGGGCTGGATAAAGCACTCTCCTTCACATGCTCTTCATTGAGGCTAGGGAAGGCCGGGCAGCATCTCCTGTCAAGCTAGATGTCACTTTGTTCCCACACTCCTATCTCTGTTTTCAACAGTACAGTAACTTTCCCAGGCAGGAGCATACCATGCACCAGAAGAACAAACTCGGGGAAGTGAACTGACCTGCCCCAAGGCATGCAAATGGGAACTGGCAGGTATGGGCAGCATCCACACTCAACAATCCAGCTGATGAGAATCTTTTCTTTTCACCTTTGTTTTTTGAGACAGGGTCTCACTCAACAGCACAGCTGGCCAGGAACTATGTAGCCACCTGCTTCAGCCTCCCAAACCTGGGGCTATGGGTATGAACCATCATGCCTGGGTAATCTAGCCTGTCCCTCACCCTCAAAGCCGACTCTGGCATAGCAGTGGCTCCTGATGTGGGTATCCTGACACCCAAAAGCTCCCCACATCTTAGAAGTATAGCCAGGTTCCTAGAATCTGGGGATGGGGTGGTGTTGTACAAAACAGAGCAGGAGGATCCTCTCAATTCGTCACTGTCACCCACGGGCACCACCTGAGCTGCAGCAATACAAGAGGCAGCAGCAAAGGCTTGGAGGCAGAGGTGAGACCCTCGCTGTCAGGAAAGGCAGGGAGGGTACAAAGTGACTCAGAGAGTGCTGTGGGGACCAACCGACCGACCGCCTGCCTGCCGGGAAAGAGGAGCTTCTGTAAGAGCGAGCTGGAAAGCTTGCCCTTTCCCAGCCAGCCAGCGGCAGGAGGATCTGACAGGCATATCTTTTACTAGGAATAAATAGTTCCATGGCACCTCTCAATTTTCACGGTTCTGCTTGCCAAGGATTAAGCATCTGCTTGGATGACAGCCCCCATTTGCCAACTGTTCATCACACTGTAAACGCACTATTAAGATGTTATTTCATTTAATTCACAACAAATATGTTGCAGAATAATGTTAACAAATTCTATCTATAGCAAGCTACTCTCAAGAACATCACGATATATTAAATGTGGTAATCAACATTAACCTGAGAACATAATTTTGCTTCACAAGAGAAAAGAGTTCATAAAAGCCCAAACTAATTAAAATAGCTCAAAAGCAAAAACAGGAAAATATCTATTTCCTGCAATATGGCAGCCCAGTACTTAGAAGAGCCCTCACTGCAAACAGCAAATAATGATGGGTAAACTAAAACAAAAGCATCACCAGAGGCCAAAACTAAGCGAGAGCAAGAAGGCCGAGAGCAGCGGGGCACTGAAGCAGGCTCCTCCTCAGACCACTGAACTATGATCACGAGCACCGCCTTTCATGCCTGGCATGGTGGGCAGAACAGGAGACGAGGGCCAAAGCCTTTAGTGTAAAAGTGGACCAGGATGTAAGCCTGGCACTCTTTCTCTGAGTCAGGAGTCTGCAAAATCAAAGTATTTATTTGTGTTGAATGTGTGTGTGAGGGGTACATATGTACTCGAACATGTGTGCAGAGGTCAGAGGGCAATCTGGTGCTCAGCCCTCTCCTTCCACTATGTGAGTTTCACAGATCAAACCTGGCTGTCAGGCTTCACAGCCAAATCAGCAGGATCTCAATCTGAGACTACAGTTTCAGGTGGTCCTAGGCGGCTGATGCCCAGGGCACCTTGCAGACACATACAAATCAGCCAGACCTAGTTGTGCAGGCTTGTAATCTCAGCACTAGCAGGGCGATCAGGAGTTCAAGGCCTGCCTGAACTACATGAAGATTCCAAAAATCAAACCCAAACCCAAACTCAAAAAGCATCTTTGGAGAACTTAATCAATCTAGGCATGAAAAATCCCTGTGGAGGGGCTGGAGAGAAGGCTCAGTGGGTAAGAGCACATGCTGCTCTGGCAAAGGACCCAATTGCAGTTCCCAACACCCATGTCAGGTGCCTTACAAACCTGTAACTCCAGCTCCAGGGGACTGGATGCCCTCTTCTGGCCCCTGTGGGCACCCACATACATGTGCACACATACAATAAAAATAAATCTTAAAGAAAAAACAGCGTGGCTATCAGCTCAGTAAATCAATCAGAATCATTCCATCAGAGAATGTACAAAAAACATGGCACCATAAGATACAGCCCGCAGAAACAGTAGGAGATGCTATAGTCTGTGTCTCAAAGGCTGAAATGCTAACCTCCAAGGTTAGAAGGGCTTTTGGAAGGTTAGCTTGTGTAACAGTCTCCTCCTAGGATTGACATTCTGTCCTGCTGGAAGTTCCTTTACCAGGAAGGTAAACAACTCAAAACAGCTTGAGGAAGTACCTGAAACTGACCTGACTAACTACACCCATCCCTGCCAGAGTAAACAATAAAAGCTGAGCGTCCCACTCGAAGACAACCTGAAGCTGAGCACAAAGACTCTGAGATGAGAGTCTTAGAGCTGCCAAGATCCCGACAAGTGAGGAGACCCTGAGACCAGACCAGCTGCCAGAAGAAGTAGAAACCAGTTGAGCTGCTACAAGACTTTTAGACCAACTGAGGCACCTGGAAAGGACACTCTCCAAACTGTTGAGCTGCCTGCAGGCTGACAATGTGCTCCCAGTTCCTAGCTTTTGTGAGCTGTCACCCATGCTGGGGTGGGCCTTGGTGATGGAGCTGTCTTTCAGTCATTTCTGATCATGTAAGTAACCCCTCACCCATATTCCTGTAGGTGATCCCCAAAGAACTTACTGGCTCACCAAACTGGGCTTTGGTGGGATCCGTACTTTGGTCTGTCATGGGTTACCTATCTGAGGTGAGCAGACTGGTGTGTCTCCCCAGGGCAAGTTTTTGTCACACAACAGTAAACAGGACAAAGGCAGAGCCTCACGAATGGAGTGAGTATTTACACAAATGTGGGCCTCACCCCGTGCAGCTTGTGGACTAGGACCTTGTGGAGAAGTCCTTTGTGTGTGTCTCAGAGCTAGCTCCTTGTCATCCCAGGAATCAAGGCCTAAGCACAAGATAACCCTAGCATTCAGTACGTGTGGCTCACCTCATCACTGTTGAGTTTCTTCGCTTTGAGTAATCTTTGCGCCTTGTCTTCTTCCGAGCCCTCATCGCTGTCTGAGGAGTAGATTCTAGCGCGTTCCTCTGAAAGCAAAGGAATTAGACTGAATCATTTTCATAGACAGTTACCTATTCATTCCTGAATTTTCCTTCCAATAAATACCTCCAGTTCTCTTCTCTCTGTACATTTTCCACTGAGGAACAAAATAAGTTTTATTTGTTCCATTTTCTTGAGAGAGAGAGAGAGAGAGAGAGAGAGAGAGAGAGAGAGAGAGTGTGTGTGTGTGTGTGTGTGTGTGTGTGTGTGTGAGTGAGTGTGTGATGATATAGATATAGACTGCCTGGAGACGCCGCGAGGAGAAGAAAGATGTAAAGTACCGGTAAGCCACAAGCCACGTGGCAAAGTAGAGATTAATAGAAATGGGCTAAATATAAGAGTAAGAGCTAGACAATGATAGGCCTGAGCTAATGGCCAAGCAGTTTAAATAATGTAAGAGTCTGTGTGTTTATTTTGTAAGTGAGCTCCGGGACTGGCGGACTTGGGAGAGAAATTTTCAAGCAACAAATGGCGCCCAACGGCTCGAATTTCCACCTTAAACCTGAAAATTTTTAGTAATCAATTCTAAACAGAGCCAAAATCAGGTTCCTGCTTCATGTCTTATATGGTCAGCTAGACGCAGCAAAACGCGCGTTTAAACTACTGGCGGGTTCCTGGCGTATGCGTTTGACCGGCAGTATGGCGAGAATGAGATGTCTGCCAGCGGCACATTACTCTGTATGCTAGATTTACTCTTTACTAATTAAAAAAAAAAAAAGAGGTTTCTGTGCTACACGCTGCTTCGATAAAACCATAGACCCACTATTTCTGAGAGTTGATCGCTCCCAAAACTAGCCAAAAATGTACCACCGCCATGTTGGGAAGCTGAAGTGGGCAGAGCTAACAGCCACAGCGCTGTTTCAGTCTTAGAATGCTGCAGTTTAAAGCAATAGGCTCAAGGTAATATAAAAAATAAGCCACGTAAAGATGGCTACCACACAGATAATATGGATTATGTTCTCTTTGATATTTGTAACTGAAGAAAAACATTTGATTACAAAAGCTGTTGAGTTATGCCAAAATGTATACTTTAAAGGTACCTTGACTTCAAAATTTGGATATAAGGATATGTTGCTTTGGAAAAGAAGTTCTGCTTTTGTTTCCACAGAAAGCCAGAGGCTATGGATTTGTTCCAGACTAAGATACATCAGGTTTGACCAGCCAAGACCACCTGAAAGGTCTCCAATGACACCATGGCCCAGATGATCCAACATCCAGAACTGTCTCAAGGCAACTGGCTCAGACGATACACCCTCACGGACTACTCCATAATCCTAAAATGTTCTTTATGTCCCCATAAGGTACAGCGCCCTCCTCCAGCAGGAAGTAGTAAGAGAATCTACGCCCAAATTCCCAAATATACCAAGCTGGCTTTGGAGATGGAATGGGCTCACTCCCTCTCTAAACCCAGACATATTCCTAAAATAAAAAGGTTAAGAGATTCTTCTGTCCCAAATCAGAAGAGCCCTCTGGTATGGGACAGAGAAAAACCAATATTTATATTTAAAACAGGTTAATTATAAATACAATCTCTTTCTAAAAAATAAAAGGGGATATGATATATATAGGATATAGAGATGATAGGATTAAAGGATAGATTAATGAATCTACTTTTAAAGAGCAACAACTTGTTTAAAATGTTTTACATTGGTGTAGATTTTAGTTATGTTTAAAATGTTTTACATTGATATAAATTTTAGTTTATTGATATAAATTTTAGTTTATTGATACAAACTTAAAGTTGATTTTGTTATACTGTGTGTATATTTCTACTTTTGTTTGAGGTATTATGTTTATGTAACTCATTTAAAATTGTAATGGATAATTAAAAAATAGATTAATAATTAGTCATCTATGATAATCACATTTGTAGTCATGTTAGTTAAGTCTTCTAGGTATACATAGATATATTTCAGATAAAAAGGTAATCTTTAAACACTTCATAGACCTAGAGAATATGACATTTAAATAACTTAGAATTCTATTGACGTGAGACACAATTGCTCCTGGCAGCACCAATTTGATCCCGAGAGAATATTGGGCTTCTAAGACATTTCTAATTGGAAGTTTGTCTTCTTGGCACAAGATGGCCTACTGGACAAAGATCTGCCCTAGCCTCGACTGCTGACAGTACGAATGCAATGCTGTCCTTTCTGGACAAGCGGGACACAAAGAAAGCGACCACTGTACTCTGCCAAGACAGGGTAAGATGGTCTTTCAGAATTCCTGCTTCTAAAAATGGTCTGTCAGATACTCTAGGCCTGTAGCCAATTTGAATGCACCAATAATGCTAAAAAACATTAGGTGACTGTCTAGGATGTCAGCTGTCTCGGTCTACTTTTACAAGATTTCCAAAAGTTGCTTGCATCCATCTACCATTTCTCAGGTAACATTATATTCCTTCTCAGGTCTTTGATGTGGTTGAAGATTAAATACTTACAATTTTCTTAGTTATGATAAAAGATAAGTTAGATATAAAACCTTAAACTCACAAATATAAGATAGATAGGATATCTTCTTTAATATTGTAACTGTAATTCTTGCTCGATAATTGTTTTGTTATATGTAATTTTACTATGTTAAAGTTAAAACCTTCCTTTTTGAAAAAGAAGAAAAGGGGAAGTGCTGTGGGATGTTCTGTATGACAAATATGTTCATAAAGCACTGATTGGCCAGTAGCCAGACAGGAAGTATAGGCGGGACTAACAGAGAGGAGAATTGAGGGAACAGGAAGGTGGAGGAGAAGACTGCCTGGAGCCTCCGCGAGGAGAAGGAAGATGTGAAGTACCGGTAAGCCACGAGCCATGTGGCAAAGTAGAGATTAATAGAAATGGGCTAAACATAAGAGTAAGAGCTAGACAATGATAGGCCTGAGCTAATGGCCAAGCAGTTTAAATAATGTAAGCGTCTGTGTGTTTATTTTATGAATGGGTTCGGTCAGGGAACCAGGGACTGGCGGGACTTGGGAGCTGGAGAGAAGCTCTCCAGCAACAGTGTGATGCATGTATGTGCACAAGGGTTGATGTCAGGAATCATCCTCAGTCCTTCCATCTCATTCAGTAAGACAGGCTCTTCCTATCAAACCTAGAGCTCACCGATATGGCCAGTCTCACCTACCAAACCTAGAGCTCACCAATATGGCCAGTCTCACCTACCAAACCTAGAGCTCACTGATATGGCCAGTCTCACCTATCAAACCTAGAGCTCTCCGATATGGCCAGTCTCACCTATCAAACCTAGAGCTCACCGATATGGCCAGTCTCACTAGGCAGCTTGCTCTGGGGGTTTCCTGCCGCTACCTCCCAAAGCTGAATTACAGGTCCCCAGATCACACAGGTTCTGGGGACCCGAGCTCCAGTCCTCATGCTTGTGTGGCAAGTGCTTTAGCACTGAGCCTCCTCAGCCCCAGTTTAACTTTTCTTACAGTTTTAAATATGTTAAAATGAACCAGACGCATTCTTTCCAAATATAATGCCTTCCAGCTTCCTACATCCTTGCGAGGTGAGTACTGTACTATGCTGGGAACCACTGAACGCATCTACCTGGTTTTACTCTCTAGTGAACTGAATGTTATATACCATAATCCTTGAATGCAGCTCTAGTATTCTGTACTAAAAATGTTACAATTAAGATTTTTGTAATGAATTAGCATTGGCAAAATGAAGAAGGCCACTGTACTGAGTTCTCAAAAATAGGTAAGATATAACAGGTCAGCTAACCAAATGAAGTCCTGTAAGAAAAGTCAGATAAAGGGGAATTTAGGTGTTTATAAGACTTATCACTCAGCCAAGACAAAGCCAGAATGCATGCTCATCCACATCCTTATACTATGGTATATATGATTTATATGTGGTTTTCAAAGCCGTCAGAGTGAACCAGGGAAGGGCTGCGATGAAGCCCAGTGGTACAGCAGTTCCCTAACATGCACTAAGCCCTGAGTTTTATACCCAGTGCCACACACAACCCAAAGCATCAGCAGAGCTCCTTTCTCTTCTTGCAGACAAGACAAGTGACGTTCAGAAATGCAAAGTTCCTTGCTCAGAGCTGACGAGGTAAGCAAAGTGGCTTTAGGAACATTCATTTCCTATGCACTGGAATTAGCAGCAAATGCACTCCTTGTTCAGTCCTTGGCTGGTGTTCTAGGGACCATCAGTAGGGTGTTTTATTCCAGATGACACACAAGAAGTTCTAAGAGCTTATGGAGCCTTTCAAAGGTCACTGTTGAAAAGTGGTGCAACTAGCTGGGCATGGTGATACATGCCTGTAATCTCACATTCGGGAAGCTGAGGCAGGGGGATTCCAGTAATCCAGGATGCTTCTGAGTCTGCTTTTCTTTTTTTAGTACATTACGGATTTTATTTACTGTGTGGGTGTTTTGTATACATGTTATTGATTTTATTTAACATGTAGGTGTTTTATCTACATGTATGTCTGTGTACCATGTGTGTGGCTAGTGCGTGCAGAGGCCAAAAGAGGGCATTGGATTTCCTGGGACTGGAGTTACAGACAGCTCTGAGCCATCAGTCTCATCTGAACACGGTAGCGATCCACCAGAGTATCCTGTTGTCTGGGATTCAGTGTGTGCTGAGTAAGTGAGAGCACCATGAAATAAACACGGAGCAGCAGGGTCTGCAGAGCACAGCTCAGAGAAGAGCAGGCGGGGAGGCAAAAGAAGGCACCACGGGTTCTCAACAGCTGCATCTCTTGGTAACTGGCAACTCAGCTCAGTAAGGTGGTTTATGCCTGAAACATCAGCACTAGAGAAGCTGAGGCAGGAGGATTGCTGAAAGTTTGAGGACAACCTCAACTAGAATGAGACCCTTTCTCAAACAAAAACAAAAACAAAATCCATCAACCTTTCAAACTGGAAACAGAAGGTCAAGGGGTAAATCTGCAAGGGGCCTGATGTGGTGTACATGTCTGTAACCCCAATGCCCAGGAGCCAGGCAAGAGGGACCCGTCTGCGAAAGCCTCCAAACACAAAACACCTGGAAGGGAGTCACGAAGGTCCTACCCTCCCAGGACAGCCTCAAACAGTGTACAATGACTTCGTCACGGAGACTTGGCACGGGACACTCGGTAACACTGACTCTTTCAGATGTCCAACGGCCGGCAGTAAGCCCCTGTGCAAGATGACACACAGGACGAGGGTCTACACCACTCACCCCGAATGCCCCCTTTGTATCGGTTTTTAATGGCTGCCAGGCTGATGGACTCCTCGCCTTCCTCCTCCTCGTCGTACCGGTCAGGCTCCAGGTAGCTGGCGCTCAGCCCCCGCTGGTGCTGCTTCTCTCTCATCCGGCGCTGCTGAGACTCCCTCCTGATGGAGGCCCTCAGGCGCTCTTCTTCTTTCTGTAAGAAGCAAAAAGCCAGTTGCTGTGGCTTGAAAGTGACCCCAGTTTCATGTGTTGGAAACTTTATCCCTAGCTAGTTAGTTAATTCGTAACTGATAAGTTAACGGACTGATGGGTTGTCACAGGATAGGCCGTTACAGAAGCGAGCTTGCTCTCTCTATCACCATGATTTCCAACACGCTGGAATGCAGCAAGAAGTCCCTCATCAGATGCTGTTCCCTTGTTCTGGACTTTCTAGCCTCAAAACCTTTTTTTGTTTTTTTTTTTTTGTTTTTTTGAGACAGGGTTTCTCTGTGTAGTTTTGTTGCCTGTCCTGGAACTCCCTCTGTAGTCCAGGCTGGCCTCGAACTCAGAGATCCACCTGGTTCTGCCTCCCGAGTGCTGGGATTAAAGGCATGCGCCACCACCGCCAGGCTCAAAACCTTCTTTTAAAATTCATTTTGTTTATTTTGTTTGTGTGTTGGGAGGAGGTCAGAGGCCAGCTATGGGAGCTGGTTTTTTATCCTTCCACCATGTGGGTGCTGGGGTAAACCTGGGTTGTTAGGCTTAAGTGGAGTACATTTCTTGCCTTGCTTTTCTGACAGGATCTTAGCATACACCAGGCTGGCCCAGAACTCACAATCCAAGAATGCCTGAGGCTCTAGGTTTAATTCTCAGCACCACAAACAAGACTCACACAACTCTGCGAGACTCCGCTTTAGGTCGTCTTCATGGACTGCTGTGCCTCCTCCTGAGCCTGTCCACCAAGTTCTGACAGGCCAGACTAGTGTAGTGATTTAGTGGTACTTGACTTGTGAAAACTCAGGTATTTCAGTGACCAGTTTTTGTGGAACTCTCAAGCCTGTTGGAGGAGAACCCAAGAGCCTGCATCTATTTTATCACGATCCCTACATGACTACACTTGATAAATGCTTATGAAATTAACCTCGCCCATGTCACTGGAAGAAGGAGGGATGTCCAACAAGAGATAATGAACACGGTTTGGGCAATCTGTTCTTTTTGGTTTTTTTTTTTTTCAAGATAGGGTTTCTCTGTGTACCCCTGGCTGTCCTGGAACTCACTCTGTAGACCAGGCTGGCCTTGAACTCACAGAGATCCACCTGCCCCTGCCTCCCAAGTGCTGGGATTAAAGGTGTGCACCACCACCTGGCTACAATCTATTCTTCTTTTCTTTCTTTAAATTTTTTTTTTTTAATTTTATGTGCCTACATATATGTCTGGGTGAGGATGTCAGGTCTTCTGGAACTAGAGTTACAGACAGCTGTGAGCTGCCACGTGAGTGCTGGGAATTGAACCCAGGTCCTCTAGAAGAGCAGTCTGTGCTCTTAACTTCTGAGCCATCTCTCCAGCCCCTACAGTTTGTTCTTAATACACAAAACTACTTCTGGATGAAGTCTACCCAACATACCTTAATCATCTCTGTGCGCTGGCACTCAGGGTCACGACCAGCCATTGGTAAGATTCTGATCTTCTGTGTCTTTGAACACCTATCTGCAAGTGACAGGGTCATCTTCCTGTGTGTGGCACTGTCTGTAGAGTGGGGCCTGTGGGAAATGAACAGAATTCCCACTTACTAACATCTGTATGAGCCAGTCATACCCTCGTCACAGAACCACTTTCTAGTCAAAGAAGTAGGCAAGACCACTGAATCAAGTATTCTACTTGGAGGGCTGTGGACTTTCCTTTCTCTAGCTCAGTGAGACAAGAAAAGTGAAAAAAAGAAAGTTGGGGTGAAGGCAGCTGGACTAGCACGACCGCCAGAGGCAGGAAACAGCCAGGCTCAAGCAGTGTTTTGGACACTGTTTTTTGCATGTCACCCTGCATCTGACTTGTCACAGCTACCCCATGAGGTAATCCCACAGAATGCAAGCTGTCCAAGGTCACACGAGTAGCCATGGATGCAGGCCAGATCCCAAGCCTAGTTTACACACTACAATTCTGAAAGTTGGTGCTCCCTACAGATTACCTGTCACCCAGGAAAGGGAGCAGCACAGTGCTCTCACCTGTGCCCAGGGTGCTCCGGTTTGTCAGGGGACACATTCCCACAAAGGTCTGGACACAGCAGCACTAGGCAGTGGACAGCCCCAGTATTCCCATCCCCCAGCTCAGTGCTTTCCTGACAGCAGCGTACACAAGCTCTAATTACCAGCTGTCTCCGGGTCAGTTTTACATCTGACCAGCATAGACACAAGCACTTCAGCTCTCCTGGAGGGACAGTGGTCACTGGAACTAATACACAACATTCTGTCTTACATCACAGCCTCTGTACGTCTGGTTGGAAGGACCTGGCTCCCGAAAAAGCAGCCCTGCTGTGCTTCCAGAACTGAGAACTGCCTCCTGGTCTGTGCTGTGGCGTCCATCACAGGGAGCAGGCATCAAAAACCAAACGACTTTCCTAGGAGCACTTACCTGAAGGTGAGCTTCGTTTTAAAGACGGCCTGTCCCTGCAACCCAGTCCCTTGTCTTATGAAAAGATGGTTGTGGTCACCCTGCAGTGGGGCTTTGTACACATCAAACACTTCATTCCCTAAATGCAGGGACATGCTGAAGAGAGAAAAAAAAAAAAAAAAATAACAAAACCACTGTTAACATCTAAAGGCTTCACTCTACAGCTTTACTTTCCTGAAAATGTGATCCAACTACTGTCTCCCTCTTTATACAAAACACAGGAGGAAAGACACAAAGATGGAAAAATGACTTCCCTGAAGTCACACCTGCTGTGATTCAGGCCCGCCTCTACCTCAGTCCCAGTGAAGGACACTTTTGCTCACATTGTGACTAGTATGCAATGGGGCTGAAGGAGGGCTTAAGATTCTACACTTACATTAGTTTACTGCCTCCCCCAGCCTGAAGAGCCTCCAGCTATCATTTCTCTCGGGTTTTGTAGGCAATCACCAGGAGTAACGAATGGAGATTCTCTAACAAGAGCTGCCCTGAGTAAGGCCGGAGCCCATGGCCGTCTCTCCCGCACCGTCGGGGCACTCACCTTCCATCTGACCACTTGACGATCCGAGCATTGCTCTCTTTAACTTCATTCCCCTCCTCATCTCGGCGCACCCTCCATCTTATTGTGTTTTCTACCTGTTGTAAAACACAGAACCTTAGCAAACTGTGCTTGTGGTATCCGCTCCAGAGACAAACAGTCGCAGAATAAGCACATGTAGGTATGTGACAGAAAAACAGACGCCAGTGAAATCCTCTTAGGATGTTAAGAGCAAGAAGAAAAGTAAGTGTTTAAGTGAATTTCTGAGCTGCTAGTATGACGACTGCCATTTACAGCCAGGGCTCTGAGAAAAGCTCTGAGGGACAGGAGACAAAGCCTGAACCCGGAAGAGGACTTTGGAGCTCATACACAAGAGGAAGTTGTCTCACAGACCTCAAAACTACTAAAAGTAAGACCGAGATACTCTGCCTACTGGTCTGCTGAGCCGCCCCCTCCCCCCCACACATAGGGGGACTTATCACCTGCAGGATAGAAAAATGCCAGAGAGATTTAGAAAACGAGTCACTGCTATGGAAATTAAAAACTTGATGGGCCTTCCAGGAGAACATGGCACATTAAATGCATGCGTTTATCAAGCTGCATCCCGGAAACACAGCAAACGGGGGAAGTAAACTCATTCACAAGGACTAAAAGAACGAGAAGGACCCAGGTGCTATGCTGCGTGTCTGTGCTCCCAGCATGAGGGATACCGCGGGAGGAGGACCGTGAGGAGGAGGACTGCGGGAGGAGGACTGCGGGTCTGAATTCAGCCCAGGCTACAAAGTAAGGCCCTGTCTAAAGAGGCAGGGTTGGAATGAAGATGAAGATGGCAGCAAGGTGAAGCAAACACCCCAAGTCCATGTGTGGCCTGTGAATGCTCACGCCACACATGCACGCACACACACGCACGCACGCACGCACGCAAAACATATAAATATATTTAATCTTTAAAAAATTTTAAAATTAAAACCACCCATCACTATTCCTGTTTCCCCCTCTTCTGTACAATAGGTTAGTGTGCTAGCTGGTTTTTTTCAGCTGACTCAGAGAAATCCAGAAGAGGGAATTAATTGAGAAAATGCCTCCATCAGATCAGACTGTAGTAAGGTCTGTGGGGTATTATCTTGACTAATGATTGACATGGGAGGCCAGCTCACCCTGGGCAGTACCATCCCTGGGGCAGGTGATCCTGAGTTGTATAAGAAAGCATGCTGAACAAGCCATGAGCAGAGAGCCTGTAAGCAGCATTCTACGGTGGCTTCCGCTTCAGTTCTACCTCCAGGTCCCTGCCCTGACTTCCTTCAAGATGAAAGTGTAAAATAAAACAAACCCTTTCCTCCCAAACTTGTTTTTGGTCATGGTGTTTTGTCACAGCAACAGAAACCCTAACTAAGACAGTTAGCTACATATAAATATATAAACATGTATAGAGGTATTGTCTTACTTTTATAGTGCTGTGATAAAATACCATGCCCAAGACAAATTATAAAAGGGAGAATTTAATTTGTGCTCACAGATTCGGAGAGTTGAGTTCATGCCCACCATGGCAGGGAGCATGGCAGCAGGCAGACAGCAATGCTCTGGAGCAGTATCACATCTTGATCAACAAGCACAAGGCAGAGAGCTCACTGGGAGTGATGTGGGCTATTGAAATCTCAAAGCCCACTCCCAGTGACACACTTCTTCCAACAAGACCACACCTCCTAATCCTTCCCAAACAGTTCCACCAACTGAGGACCAACTATTTAACTACATTGCCTATGGGGGCCCACTGTCATTCAAACCAGCACAGGTATTGTCAACTGAGAAGACATTTTGAAAGACGTCTTTGAGGACTCACTATGAGGTCTCATTCTACAGGAATGAAGCACGTGGTAGTACTTCTAAAAACACAGAGACACACAGCTGGTTCCTGGTTCATTAAAGAACTAACTGTACCACCAATTAACTCTAAGACTGTTCAACCTGTCTCAACCATCACTCCAGAAACAAATCTAGGGTCACTTTCAATCACATCCCAAGAGCTAAGGAGAGTTACCTATATCAAACACTGACATTTTGTACTTTGAAGCACTTGAGATTTTAAAGCAAAATACTGATGTCTAAACTATGATATCCACACTGGAATGTATAGTGGGTATAATGATACTCATTGCTGTACCATCGCAGAAAATGGGAAAATGCCAAAATGATTAAGTTGAAAAGGAGAAAAGAACTACCACATTAATTTATATAAATGATAAAAATAATGAAAAGCAGCAGAAAGAAGTCAGAGGCATTAAAACGACCCTGAGAAATTAATATTGCTAACTCTAAATCAATACACACGTTCCAAGCAGATAACATTGATAGATGAGCCAGCAGTATAAAGACAGTGGAGGGCAGAGCAAATAAAAAAGTCCAAACCATCCATTAGTCTAAACCTACCAGCTGTACGATCTTGAGCAAATTATTGGCATTTTCACCCCTTTCTTACTTGCTCTGCATGTCCCCAGTGGTCACAGACAGCTCTAGACACTGTACCCTTAGTCAGGGACCATCCCCACCAATGTCACTTAGACACCAGGACGCTCTTGAATGTGGTGAAGATAGTCCCACTGGAATGCAGAAGCTCAGCCCCTAGTCAGGCATGTGGCTCATACCTGTAATCCCAGCATCCAGGAGGTGGAGGTGGGAAGAGCATGTGTCTAAGGCCAACTTGGGCTATATAGTAAGACTGTGCCTTATTTAAAAAAAGCCTAAACTGCAAGGGCCTAGGTTTAGTCCCTGGGCAGCATGTCAGGGACCAAAGGTGCAGCTCCAGGAAGAGTATGCAGAGGCCCAGGGTTCAATCCCCAGCCAAGAGGATTCTGAGAAGACAGATGCTCATCTGGCTGATAGAACAAGGGACACAAAACCATTATCAGAGCTCAAGGCTGAGGTCCATGTCCCAGATTCACTCTACAGAAGGGAAGCAGACGGCATGGTACCTTCAGTTTCAACCTGGTTCTCCCTTCTTCATCCAGCATCTCTTCATCTTCAAATTCATCTTCATAATACTGAGGATCAAAAGGCCTACAAGGAGTTTTTAAAATAAGCTGTTTATTCTGTTTCATAAAGAGCACTGCCATGATGTAGTTACAGTTATCACAACCCATTATATCAAAAATCCTAACTTTAAAGACCACAATGCTCGAATAGTTTGAAGCTCAACTTGAAAGTATTCAAAATACGCTATAATCCAAAAATTTTAATGCTGTTATATATTTACCTGAAATAAATTATAAACAAGGCTAAACATTCCAAATAGCGGGTGTGGTGGCACACACCTTTACTGCTAGTATTTGGGAGGCAGAGGCAGGTAGATCTGTGAGTTCCAGGCTAGTCTGGTCTACAGAGTGAGTTCCAGTCCAGCCAGGGCTACACAGTGAGACAATGTCTAAAAGAAAAAAATTTTCCTCAATTACAGAAGCCTTCCAAAGAAAAGACAACACACACTACAGTTGGCTGCATCATGTTCCTTGAGGGGGAAGCATGAAAATTACCCAGGACTTTGAGTGTGAACTTAGGGATCCCATCAGCACTGTTCACCATTAGCTGTCTGGTGTGAGTGTGAACTTAGGGATCGCCATCAGCACTGTTCACCATTAGTTTTCCAGTGTGAGTGTGAACTTAGGGATCGCCATCAGCACTGTTCACCATTAGCTGTCTAGTGTGAGTGTGAACTTAGGGATCCCATCAGCACTGTTCACCATTAGCTGTCTAGTGTGAGTGTGAACTTAGGGATCCCATCAGCACTGTTCACCATTAGCTGTCTGGTGTGAGTGTGAACTTAGGGATCGCCATCAGCACTGTTCACCATTAGTTTTCCAGTGTGAGTGTGAACTTAGGGATCCCATCAGCACTGTTCACC
>CABHPP010149242.1:24370-35021 GCA_902168425.1 Peromyscus attwateri
AGTGTGAACTTAGGGATCCCATCAGCACTGTTCACCATTAGCTGTCTGGTGTGACAACAGCTGCTTCGGTGGCCAGCAGGTCTCACTGCTTCTCACTGTAGTGTTGCCGGGCTGCCGTAGTTACTAAGTGTCCCTCATTCATAAGAAAGTATCAACAGCCACCATCAGAGAGGTTCCCCAAACACTAGGCCATGCTTTTTGTAGCAGGACGCTTGACTTAGCTTTTCAGATATATAAATGAAGCTTCCATTTCTATGTTAATCAACTCAATGAAAGTAAGCAAAACACATTCACATATACCCACGTTTCTTTTCTTTCTTTCTTTTTTGTTTTTTGGGTTTTTTGGAGACAAGGTTTCTCTGTGTAATAGCCCTGGTTGTCCTGGAACTTTGTAGACCAGGCTGGCCTCTTAATTCACAGAGATCCACCTGCCTCTGCCTCCCGAGTGCTGGGATCAAAGGTGTGCGCCACCACCATCTGGCCAATACCCACATATTCCTAGCCAACACTCAGAAGACATCTTAATTTCCTTACCTGGGCTCTACACTGAGGAAATTGGGCAGTTTAACAAAATATAAGTCGTTTCCTAAGTCAGTGTTTACTTTGGGGATTTCTACTTCTATTCTGGTCTCAGGTATTGGCTCCTCCTCCTGCTGATCCTGAGGCAGGCCGTTTTCATCCTAGTACAAGAAGGCAGAAGGTTAGAGCTGTGGGGACCGGGTGTCAGACCAGTTGAGCTCCACATTTTATTACTTGGGGGAGCAAAAAACACTCTTGGTTTTTATTTTGTTCTTCGTTTTGTTTGAGACAGGATCTCACTCTATCATCCAGGCTGGCCTACAACTCACTACATAGCCCATGCTGGCCTCAAACTCACAAATATCCTCCTGCCTCAGCCTTCCAACTACTGGGATTATAAGTATGAGCCACCATGCCCAGCAAGAACCATATTTAGATATTATCTTAGGGCTGATGCACCCTCAGTCCTCAGCACTATTCATCTAACTGCAAAACATCTTAGTTTGAACAGCAAGACAAGGCTGGCTGCGTCATGACAGAACATCCGGGATCTAGTATCTTCCAAACCTTTGCTAACAGAATCGTTCACTTGGTCAGCACTTACACAGTCAATCTAAGGGCATCAGAGAAGATTAGCACCACACGGTGAGTCCGAGGCCAGCCTGGGCTACATAGCAAGGCCCTGTTTCCAAAACTAAACTTTAAAAAACGAAAAGGAAAAGAATTGAAGGAAAAATTACTAAGACAGCACACATTTATTTGCATGAATAAGAAAAACAATGAAGTGAAAGGTTCTCCAATGCCAGGTCATGATCTCAGCCTGTGAGGCCCAGCACCACCTCATGTCAGCCACGGTCACGACATCTACAGAAAGTCATCTCCTCACTGTATTTCCATACGACAATTTAGTTAGCAACTTCCTCTTCTAGGAGAAAGAGAGACCCCTCACCTCTGAGACTTGGTCTCATTGGAATATGGGCCGGCTCACACCAGTACTCGGACTTACCACAGGCTGGCCTGGAGTAGGGGGCTTATCTTCTCCATCACTCCCTGAAGATATGTCGTCTGCACCTCCGAACAGATCCATGGCTCCATCATTATCTTCAGTGCAGGAGGAAAAATGCAGTGTTAACACCCGCTCTTCACATGAACATCCCCAGGAGTTCTGGGTCAGCTCCAGGAAATGTGTGTGGAAAGAAGAGTATTGACAAGTGTGTGCAGAGAGACAGGCGCATGCACAGGAAGCTCCTCCACCGCCGCCCATCTCTGTATCCTTCTGTTTTCCCTTACTGTCCAGGAGCCAGTTTTCTCTCCCAGGCTAGATCCTCAATTTGGGGTAACACATTCTATGTCAGGGTTACACATCTGTGTCTAGCCAGGCCCCATCTCACAGGCAAAAGAACACCACTGAGGCACTCATCAAAACAGCAAGTAAACAGAAAGACAGAAGAGTGGTCAGAGCACTGTCTGCGACTACAGAAGTAAGAATTCCTGGTGAAGACATGGTCTAGGAGAAAACTATGACACTGACTTACAGAGATGTGGCAAAGGACAAAATCACTGGACAGCAAGGCAAAGGTGGCCAGAGTAATGGAAGTTCATTATACGACGAACAGGAACATGACCATGCCTCCCCATCCCTCAGTATTCCTTTCTTAGCTCCTATCACCACCCCCTACTGTACATGTGAGGTTACTTGTCTCATCAGTCTGCACACCTAGGCACCGGGGTGGCAAGTTCTACAGAGGAGATGATGCTTCATCATGGCTATACTCCCAGTGCCTAGAACAGCCACAGTGTACAGCAGAGCCCCCCAAAACATCAGTGACCAAAATGAAACAATGGACACAACCTACCTAATTCTCACAACTTTGTAAGAGGGTCTGCATCACCCCACTTTATATCTTAGAAAACCAGTGAGAAATCTGACCAACAAACACAGCAGGCCATCTGAGTCCAAGGCGCACTCATGGAACTACCAACAGACACTGAAGTAAACCTAGAGTCTGCTATTCCATCTAGCTTTCCTTTTCTCTATGGTTGACCCTCTAAATGTCTGCCTTAGTTACTGTGTTCCTTAGGATCATTTCTCGAAGCTTTGGAGTACTGTCTAATTACCATGCAGCATAGTAAGAGCTGCACAGACCCAAGTATCTGTCACAACTGTACCTGCTGGAACTTTCATACTAACAACTTCACTGCACGGCCATCTGCCATTTGCAAACAGGTTAGAGATGAACACGTACATCCTCACCTTTACAACAACCTTAACCTGCATTTATATGAATGAACTCATTTTGTAACCCAGTCAAAGACCACTCCTCCATCTAATATTAAACTGTTAAAGTCTGAGAACAATAAGGGAAGTCAGTCCAGGACTATCCTTATTTAGACTGAAGAACACAGTGTCACTTCCAAACAGACCAGAGGTTCAGCCCCGCCCCCTTGATAAATTCACTCAAACTATAAACAAAGAAGCAGGTTCTTAGTGTGAGCTCAGCCCCCCTCTTTGATAAACTCACTCAAACTATAAACAAAGAAGCAGGTTCTTAGTGTGAGCTCAGCCCGCCTCTTTGATAAACTCACTCAAACTATAAACAAAGAAGCAGGTTTTTAGTGTGAGCTCAGCCTCCTGGCCCTTGATAAATTCACTCAGACTATACATAAAGAAGCAGGGTCTTAACAGTGTGAGCTGCAGAGTTGACTAACCACATCCACACAGTGTTGTTCTGTGAGTCACGCAGTCTCAAGGTTTGGGCGTGCACTACAGTTAAAAGGACGGAGTTAGGAACTAGACATGGGTACAAAAGGGTGGAAACTCAAGGGCTACCTTTGGGCACCTCGGTGTCACTGTCGGCTTCGGAGTCGGACGCAATGGCATTCTTGCGCTTCATTCGTAAAACCTCATCTTCGCTGTCACTGCCCCTTGCCGATTCTGGAAGAGCAGAATTAGGTGTGCACAGTCACGACTAGCTTTACAGAGAAACTGCAACATTCGTGCAATGCAATCCAGTTCAGCAGTAAATAGAACAGGATGATGACATATGTAACAATTTGTATCGATAGAAAATACATTATGCTAAGTCAAAGAGGAGAACCTAGCCTGGCAGACACAGTGCCTGGAATCCTAGAACTAATGAGGCCGAGGCACAAGGAGACAAAAGCATAGTGACAGATCAGATCAGTAGGTGATGAGGGGCAGGCAAGGGATGTGGCTATAAAATGTGTCTCATAACATGCTGTCCTGTATCATGATGGTATTACATATGTCCTGTATTATGATGGCATAATCTAAAAACATGTCAACACTAATTGAACTGCACACAAACAAAAGGGTGGAGATGTAGCTCAGTTGTAGTGTGTGTGTCTAGCATGGCCAAGGCCCTGGGTTCATCTCATCATAGAAAAAAAATTACAGTGGGGGTGGAAGCCAGGTGTGGTGGTACATACCTGTAATGCTAGCAGTTCAGAAGCAGAGGCAGGAGGAGGGCAGAGATCAAGGTTAGCCTGGGCTGTGTATCCCGGCTGATCAGGGCTGTACAGAGAGACCCTGTCTCCAAAACCAACAATACAAAGTCAACCTTGCCACACACACACAAACACACAAGATATATTCTCTTATACTTTTGGTTTTTTTTTTTTGGCTTTTTTTTTATTTTTTTTTTTGGTTTTTTGAGACAGGGTTTCTCTGTGTAGCTTTAGCGCCTTTCCTGGAACTCACTCTATGGCCCAGGCTGGCCTCGAACTCACAGAGATCCGCCTGGCTCTGCCTCCCGAGTGCTGGGATTAAAGGCATGCGCCACTACCGCCTGGATATATATATTTTTTTTTTAAAAGACAGGATAGGTAAAGATTTTGTACCCTGGCTGGAACTTGTTATGTAGACCAGGCTGGCCTTGAACTCACAGATATCTACTTGTCTCTGCCTCCCACGTGCTGGGCCATGTATTAATTAAAAAAAAAAAAAAAAAAAATAGCTGAATCATGACCAGAGGATTATGAGTTCATGGCTAGCCTATGCTAAACTATAAGATCCTGTCTCCAATAAATTATTTTTTCAAAGAACCTAGATTTCTAAAAGCAGAAACTTTTGATAGAGATGAGAAAATCAGTATTGAAGCTTACGATAAATTAGATAAATTATACAGACACATTATAGAAGAAGAAAGGAACAATTGTAAGGAAGAGACAAATCTATAACTATTTTCTAGATAGTTATTTCCCTTAAAAACTTCATGAAGAGCTGAATATGGTAGTATTCAGTATAGCCTGTAATCCCAGCTGGATTGGGAGCTGGAGGCAGTCTGTGCTATGTGAGATTCTTTCTCAAACAAAACAAAACAAAAAAGCATATTCTCTCTGACCCGTTCTTAAATTAATTTGCCAGTATTGTATGGGCCTTAAATATTCTGACAACCTCATAAAGAATCCTATTCTGAACTAGTTACTAAATACTTACAGAGCCCTATGCATGGCCTATGATTTATATCCATATTGGAAAATATCCTGTCCTTTACTAAAAAAGGTCAAAATGTGGTTCTGAATGCTCCTCGTGAGATGTTACAGAAGCAAATCTCCCTTTGTACTTAAGCTTCCCAAGATAGAACCAAACTATAGTTTAACATGACCAATCACCTACAGAAATGAAGTAATCCATATACTACTTCTGAAAGACTTAACCTAAGTGGGGTGACTTATATAATACAAAGAATTCAACCTCTTAAATATTTTCATATTCTAATATGAAGAATGTGTTGATTTGAGCAGAGCAATCTGACAATTATAAAGGGGGGACCCAGAGACAAAAATCAGGCTGTACAGTTGCTGTGCTCTGCTGGCCTTTGACCTCCAACCACTTACTATGGCACATGAATGCACACACATACCGTTATTAAACACACACACACACACACACACACAAATTCTAGGGTGGAACATGATACCCATATCTCAGTACTACTATACAGGACAGTTCAATGATGCCATCATTACTGCAGGCAAATCTGTCATACATGCTTGTCAGTTACCCTGGGAAGTAGAACCAAGTCAGTTCATTTAGCTTCTCTAGCACCATACATCTCTAAGGCTGTGCTCTTTAGTATTTTTCTCTGATCTAGTTAGTTTATAAATGGAAGGGGAAGACAGTAAAAACAAACGGAAATGTAAAGAATGAAGAAAGAGTGTGTGTGTTTGTGTGTGTGTGTGTGTGTGTGTGTTAGAGTTTAAAAAGTGAAAATAAAAGGATAGAAGAGGAGAAAACAAGAATGAAAACCAGGATAATAAAGATGGGAATAAAGGGAATGGAGAGATGGCTCAGTGGATGAAAGCATAGGCTGCTCTTCCAGAGGACCCAGTGATTTCCAGCAACAGTGAGGTGGTGTACAACCTGCTGTTTACTCCAGTTTCAGGAGACCTGGACACCCACTTCTGGCCTCCATGGGCACTGCATGCACGTGATGCACAGATATGCATTCAGGGAACACACTCATCCGCATAAAAATAAGATTAAAAAAAAAATCTTTAGAAAGAAACAAGAACAGAGTAGGGGTTTTTACTAAGCCACACCGGTTCCCATGAATCTTTACCTGACTTCTGGTCCTGCTCATCATCATCGGAATGCCTTCGATCTTCATCTGAGACTTGTGGCCTTTCATCATCAGAGTTCTGCATTTTCTCCTCATCAGACACCTGTGGCCGGTCCTCATCGTCCGAATTCTGCTTCTCATCATCATTATCAGAAGCTGCAGGATGCTCGTCATCAGAATTCCCCTTTTCCTCCTCAGACAGCTGTTGTCTGTCATCATCTGAAAGCTGGGCCCGGTCCTCATCCTCTGAGTTCTGCATCTTCTCCTCGTCATCGTCGTCATCATCGTCAGAGTTCTGTAGCTTGTCTTCATCGGACCCTTGCTCCCGCTCCTCCTCATCGTCCTCAGAGTTCTGCATCTTTTCATCGTCTGACTGGTCGCTCTTATCTTCTCTGTCCCACTTTTCATCATCTGACTGTGCTTTTTCAGAACCTTCTGCTTCTGAACGATGGCTCCCCTCATCTGATCTGTGACCCTCATCATCCTCATCGTTGTGGGCTTCAGATCCGCTGTGCTGATCTACATCAGAGGGCTCATTATCCTCATGGTCAGATCGCTCGGAAGCCTCTGACCTGTTATCTGACCGTTCCGAGTGATTGTCACTGCCACTGTGATGGGAGGCTCCCTCCTCCTCACTGTCATCTCCGAACAGTTCCTTGTTGCTGGGCTGTCCGGAATCCCCTCTTTCATCTTGGTCACTTTCGCTGCCAGAGGCGTTACTGCCAGAAACACCATTCTCCTGATCAGAGTCGGAATCAGACCCAGAATCAGAATCTGTGGGATCATGCAAACAAACACAAGGTACCATCAGCAAAGTGAGGAACTCTAAAAGTCCATCTCAACTTGATAAAAGGCAAACACGAACTGGCAAAACTGTTGGAGCCAACTTTCTCAGTGTTCCAGAGGCAAAGAAGTTTCAAGAACCAGGAGAAAGTTCAGTTAAGAAAAATCACCAGCTGGGCAGTGGCGAACGCCTTTAATCCCAGCACTTAAGAGGCAGAGCCAGGAAGATCTCTGTGAGTTCGAGGCCAGCCTGGTCTACAGAGCGAGTTCCAGGACAGTAACCAAAACTAAACAGAGAAACCCTGTCTCGAAAAAAAAAAAAACAAACAAAAAACAAAAACAAAAACAAAAACCCAAAAAGAAAAATCAGCAGACTTGCACTCATCAAGCACAGTAGCCCACACACACCTATAATCAAAGCAACTCAGAAGGCTGAGGCAAAAGGATCAACTCAAATCTGAGGCCAGCAAGGACAACAGTAAGTTCCAGGACATCCTAGGCTACAGCATGAGACTGTTTGAAAAAGCTGAGATAAATGGATACATAAATAAAGTAGAACTCTTCCTGTTCTACCTCACCCAGCCTCACCCTCTACTTCCTAGTTCACCCACACAAATAAGTAAACAGTCCTACATTTGGGACCTGTACCAGAAATGCAGCAGAAGAGAAAAGAAGAAAAATAAACAGAGCTTAAAAGCATAAGTATAGAAAAAAAAATTGTACCAGGTACCATCAAATACAAAACATATGCATAATGGAGTCCTAGAAGAAAACAATAGCTAAAGAATTAATGACCCAAATTTGATGAATCTACACATCCAAGAAGTTCAGTGAATGCCACACTGGAAAAACTTAAAAGGGATCCACACCTAAACATATCATCAGGTTATCAAAGAATTGTGAAAAGAGCAAGATTGTGTCATACAAGGGATGCTTTATAAGGATGGCAGCTGATTTTCATCAGAAACTACAGAAGCAAAAACAGACATTCAAACGCTGAAAGACTGTCAAATGTGCTAGTCAAGAACATGACCCCCGGCTGGCAGTGGTGGCAGTGCATGCCTTTAATCCCAGTACTCAGGAAGCAGAGGCAGGTAGATCTCTGAGTTCAAGGCCAGCCTGGGCTACAGAGTGAGTCCCAGGACAGTCAAGGCTACACAGAGAAACCCTGTCTCAGAAAAACAAAAAAAGAAAAAGAACATGACCCCTAACCCATGATTCAGCCTGACCTAGAATTTTATACCTTGCAACTACGCTTCAAAAAAATTTTAATAATTTAAAGGGTTTAATGATCACAGAAAAACTAGAAATTATTTTAGGATAAATGAAAATGAAAACATTACACCAGTTCTTCGGGACAAAAGAAAAAGCAGTGTTGCTCAGAAGAAAATGTATAGCTACAACCACCTACATTAAAAGGAAACATCTCAAATCAATAATCTACTTTCACATCTTAAGAGATCAGAAAAAGAAAATAAAGCCCAAGCCGGGGCAGTGGTGGCACGCATCTTTAATCCCAGCATTTGGGAGGCAGAGGCAGACAGATCTCTGAGTGTTTGAGACCAGCCTGGCCTACAGGGTGAGTTCTGGGACAATCAGGGCTATGCAGAGAAACACTGTCTCAAAATACCAAAATAAGAAAAGGAAGCCCAAAATAGCAGCAGCAAGGGAATAACAAAGAAAATAAAATTGAAAGACAGTGGAGAATCAATAAAACCAGAAGTTTGTGGGTTTGTTTGTTTGTTTGTTTTTCCCATCATATAGGTTCTTGTAGTCTTGGTCTGCAACTGGGATGTGGACCAGGCTGACCTTAAACTTGTGCCAATATTCCTGCCTCTTGTCTTTTGAGTGTTAAGATTACAAGGATGCACCATCATGCCTGGCTAAAATTTCATTCTTTAAAAAACATTAACAAAATTAAACCTTTGGGCAGATTGTTCAAGGAAAAAAATGTAAGACTCCAATTACTAAAGTCAGGAATGGAAGTGGGGATGTCATTATTGACCTTACAGAAACAATTATAAACCATAAATAATGCTAGAAACCTAGATACATTCCCTCTAAGGTCAAGAACAATATCTACTTTTGCAATTCCCATTCAATATTATAAAGAAAGTGCTAGCCAGAGTAAGTAAAATACATAGGTAAGAGAAAGAAACAGCATAACTCTCTCTAATCAAGATGGCATGGTTTCATATGTAGAAAAACCTAAAAAAGCCACAAAAACTACTACAGCTAATATATTAGCTGCAGGATAGCAACGAGACACAAGATCAACTTACATTAGAAATGAAAAATATGAAATAACTACTTGCTAGGAGTGAAGGTACATATATGTAACACCAGCACTCACTGAGGCAGGAGAATCAGGAATATAAAGCCAACAAAGGCAACATACACAGCAGAGCCTGTGAAGAAAGAGGAAAAAAAGGAAGGCAGATAAGCAAGGAGGCCTACCAAGTACCACCCTATCACATCCATTCCAACCTCAAGACCAAGAGCCATTGTCAAGGACAGCACCCCGGACCCAGAAGGAAATCTTAAGAGTGTCCACTAACTTAATGATAAAATGGAAGAAAACTGTAATGACCTTAAAAGAAGTTTTAAAAGGGAAGAAAAGATAGAACAAAAGCTTAGTATTGCAATCATCTCTACACACTTCCCTATACCCTGTGTTGCTACAGGAAAGCACTACAGGGTACATCTCATTATCCATGCTTCTCTTCAACTGTGCATCAAAAAAGCACTAAGCTAGGGAGACGGGAACCTGTCTTCTCATGATTATGTCCCCAACACCTAGCAAGGTAGCTAGAAAATTATAGGGATCGTTGTTTATTGAATGAATGAAAGGCAAAACCTTATGGAAGTCATAGGAAGGTTTACATAGAACTGTGCCTCGAAGAGACAAGAATAAACAGAGAAAAACTACTAGCAAAAGTTGTGGGACCAGAGTTAGTATACAGAGATATTCCAGGCTTATCCTAAGTAGAGCTGTCACAGTAGAATTCCGCTCTGTACTTTTACCACTGCTCCCTTCACTACAGTAATATAAATTGGAGTTGGTGAAAATCGGGGGGGTGGAGGAGGAGGAAAAAGACATTTATACAGGCTCATTTGGGCCTGGAGGGCTGCAAGAATTCTGGTTGGTCTTGGATCTTTCCTCGTTCCCAGTTACTTCCCTTCGTATCTCAAACATTCAGAGACCTGTGCTAGAAATACCTCCATGCACCATATAATTCACCAAATCTTGTGTCACGTCTCTCCAAACACCCCACAAGCTCCCCCATTCTTACATCACAGACAGGGAAAGTGGTCTTCTGAACGGGCTCTCCAAGGGCACTCATCTCCAGTGCGTAGTCCTTCTATACCGCCCCACCCTGATCCTTCCCAGACCCTTCATGAGCATCTGCAGTCCCCCCATCGTCTCACTGATTCACCCAGGAGGGCGTTATCAGGCCCGATGACCATGGAACAGGTCTCCACTGAAGTCACTGCCACCCCTCATTCGGCCAGGTGTGCACAGCGGGGCACAGACCACACGTCCTCGGACTGCTCCCCACAACACACACACACCCCACGAGCCCAGGCTGGCCCCTGACCCTCGAGGCGCAGACTCCGCGCCGGTCTCCTAGGAGAGGCTGGCACCATCGGGCATGCAGGGGGCGCTGGGCAACAGCGTGGGAGCGCCACGGTGCCGGGCGGCGCGCCTCCAGCCGGAAAGCAACTCGGCACCCCGGGCGCCCATCCGCGGAGCCCTCCCGCCC
>CABHPP010149243.1:0-30142 GCA_902168425.1 Peromyscus attwateri
GTTGATATCCAGTTATGCCAGCACCATTTGTTGAAGATGCTTTCTTTTTTCCATTGTACACTTTTGGCTTCTTTGTCAAAAATTATATGTTCATAGGTGTGCGGATTAATGTCAGGGTCTTCAATTCGATTCCATTGGTCCACAAGTCGGTTTTTATGCCAGTACCAGGCTGTTTTTATTACTGTAGCTCTATAGTAGAGCTTGAAGTCAGGGATCGTGATGCCTCCAGAGGTTGTTTTATTGTACAGGATTCTTTTGGCTATCCTGGGTTTTTTGTTTTTCCATATGAAGTTGAGTATTATTCTTTCCAGGTCTGTGAAGAATTGTGTTGGTATTTTGATGGGGATTGCATTGAATCTGTAGATAGCTTTTGGTAAAATTGCCATTTTTACTATGTTAGTCCTGCCTATCCATGAGCATGGGAGATCTTTCCATTTTCTGACATCTTCTTCAATTTCTTTTTTCAGGGACTTGAAGTTCTTGTCATATAGGTCCTTCACTTGCTTGGTTAATGTTATCCCAAGGTATTTTATGTCATTTGTGGCTATTGTAAAGGGTGATGTATCTCTGATTTCCTTCTCAGCCTGTTTGTCAGTTGTATATAGGAGGGCTACTGATTTTTTTGAGTTGATCTTGTATCCTGCTATGTTGCTGAAGGTGTTTATAAGCTGTATCAGTTCCTTGGTTGAATCTTTGGGGTCACTCAAGTATACTATCATGTCATCTGCAAATAGGGAAAGCTTGACTTCTTCCTTTCCCATTTGTATCCCCTTAATCTCCTTATGCTGTCTTATTGCTCTGGCTAGAACTTCAAGTACTATATTGAATAAGTATGGGGAGAGCGGACAGCCTTGCCTCGTTCCTGATTTTAGTGGAATTGCTTTGAGTTTCTCTCCATTTAATTTGATGTTGGCTGTTGGCTTGCTGTAAATTGCCTTTATTATGTTGAGGTATGTTCCCTGTATTCCTGATCGCTCCAAGACCTTTATCATGAAGGGGTGTTGGATTTTGTCTAATGCCTTTTCTGCATCTAGTGAGATGATCATGTGGTTTTTTGCTTTCAGTTTGTTTATATGGTGTATTACATTGACGGACTTTCGTATGTTGAACCACCCTTGCATCCCTGGGATGAAGCCTACTTGATCATGGTGGATAATTGTTTTGATGTGTTCTTGGAGTCTGTTTGCCAGTATTTTATTGAGTATTTTTGCATCAATGTTCATGAGGGAGATCGGTCTGTAGTTCTCTTTCTTTGTTGTATCCTTGTTTGGTTTAGGAATCAGGGTAATTGTAGCCTCATAGAAGGAGTTTGGTAATGTTCCGTCTGTTTCTACTGTGTGGAACAATTTAGAGAGTATTGGTATTAAGTCTTCTTCGAAGATCTGGTAGAATTCTGCGCTGAAACCATCTGGCCCTGGGCTTTTTTTGGTTGGGAGACTCTTAATGACTGTTTCTATTTCCTTAGGAGTTATTGGACTATTTAAATAGTTTATCTGGTCTTGGTTTAACTTAGGTATGTGGTACCTATCCAGAAAATTATCCATTTCTTTTAGATTTTCCAGTTTTGTGGAATAGAGGTTTTTGAAGTATGACCTGATGATTCTCTGGATTTCCTCAATGTCTGTTGTTATGTCCCCCTTTTCATTTCTGATTTTGTTAATCTGGATGCTCTCTCTCTGTCTTTTGGTTAGTTTGGATAAGGGCTTGTCTATCTTGTTGATTCTCTCAAAGAACCAACTCTTTGTTTCATTGATTTTTTGTATTGTTCTCTTTGTTTCTATTTTGTTCATTTCAGCTCTCACTTTGATAATTTCCTGGCGTCTATTCTTCTTGGGAGACTTTGCTTCTTCTTGTTCTAGAGCTTTCAGGTGTGCTGTTAAGTCACTAGTGTGAGATTTCTCCAACTTCTTTATGTGGGCATTTAGTGCTATGAATTTCCCTCTTAGCACGGCTTTCATAGTGTCCCATAGGTTTGGGTATGTGGTGTCTTCATTTTCGTTGATCTCTAGGAATTCTTTAATTTCTTTCTTTATTTCTTTTTTTTTTTTTGGTTTTTCGAGACAAGGTTTCTCTGTGTAGCTTTGCGCCTTTCCTGGAACTCGCTTGGGAGACCAGGCTGGCCTCGAACTCACAGAGATCCCCCTGGCTCTGCCTCCCGAGTGCTGGGATTAAAGGCGTGCGTCACTACCGCCCAGCTTTCTTTCTTTATTTCTTTCTTCCCTAACCCATTGGTGATTCAGTTGAGCATTATTCAGTTTCCATGAGATTGTAGGTTTTCTGTAGTTTTTGTTGTTGTTGAAATCTAACATTAGACCTTGGTGGTCTGATAGAACACAGGAGGCTATTCCAATTGTTTTGTATCTATTGAGAATTGCTTTGTGGCCAAGTATGTGGTCAATTTTGGAGAAGGTTCCATGGGGTGCTGAGAAGAAGGTATATTCTTTTTTGTTAGGATGGAATGTTCTGTAGATATCAATTAAGTCCATTTGGGTCATGACTTCAGTTAAGTCCTTCATTTCTCTGTTAAGTTTCCATTTAGGAGATCTGTCCAGTGGTGAAAGTGGGGTATTGAAGTCTCCCACTATTAATGTGTGGGGTTTTATATGTGGTTTAAGCTTTAGTAGTGTTTCTTTTACATATGTGGGTGCCCTTGTATTTGGGGCATAAATGTTCAGAATTGAAATTTCCTCTTGGTGGATCCTTCCTGTGATGAATATGTAATGCCCTTCTTGATCTCTTTTGATTGATTTTAGTTTGAAGTCTATTTTGTTGGATATCAGGATGGCTACACCCGCTTGTTTCTTAAGACCGTTTGATTGGAAAGTCTTTTCCCAGCCTTTTATTCTTAGGTAGTGTCTGTCTTTGTATTTGAGGTGTGTTTCTTGTATGCAACAGAAAGATGGGTCCTGCTTTCGTATCCATTCTGTAAGCCTGTGTCTTTTTATAGGCGAATTAAGTCCATTGATATTAAGAGATATTAATGACCAGTGCTTGTTCATTCCTGTTATTTTTTGGTGGTAGTGTGTCTGTACTTCTTATCTTTGGGGTTTACTGCTGTGGGGTTATCTATTGCCTGTGTTTTCAAGGGTGTATCTGACTTCCTTTGGCTGGAATTTTCCTTCTAGTGCTTTCTGTAGGGCTGGGTTTGTGGATAAGTATTGTTTAAATCTGGCTTTGTCTTGGAATGTCTTGTTCACTCCATCTATGATGATTGAAAGTTTTGCTGGGTATATTAGTCTAGGCTGGCATCCATGGACTCTTAGTGTCTGCATTACATCTGTCCATGTTCTTCTGGCTTTCAAAGTCTCCATTGAGAAATCGGGTGTTATTCTGATGGGTTTGCCTTTATAGGTCACTTGGCCTTTTTCCTTTGCTGCTCTTAATATTCTTTCTTTATTCTGTATGTTTAGTTGTTTAAATATTATGTGGCGAGGGGACTTTTTTTGGGGGTCTAGTCTGTTTGGTGTTCTATAGGCTTCTTGTATCTTCATTGGCATTTCCTTCTTTAAGTTGGGAAAGTTTTCTTCTATGATCTTGTTGAATATATTTTCCACGCCTTTAAGTTGGTATTCTTCTCCTTCTTCTATCCCTATTATTCGCAGGTTTGGTCTTTTCATGGTGTCCCAGATTTCTTGGACATTTTGGGTCATGACTTTGTTGGCTTTAGTGTTTTCTTTGACTGATGAATCTATTTCTTCTACCGTATCTTCAACGCCAGAGATCCTCTCTTCCATCTCTTGCATTCTGTTGGTTATACTTGCATCTGAAGTTCCTGATCGTTTACTTAGATTTTCTATTTCCAGCATTCCCTCTGTTTGAGTCTTCTTCATTTTTTCTATTTCCCTTTTCAGGTCTTGGACTGTTTCCTCCATTTGTTTCATTGCTTTTTCATGTTTTTCTTTCAGTGCTTTATTGTTTTCTTCCAGGACTTTATTTTTTTCTTCTACTTTAATTGTCCTTTCCTCTAGGTTTTTACAGCGCTCTTGCAATTTTTTTGTATTTTCCTCTATATAAGCCTCTATCTTCTTCATGATGTTATTCATAAGGCTGTTTTCTTCTGCTTCTTCCAATTTTTGATGATCAGCTCTAGATGTTGGAGGAGGGCTAGGTTCTGGTGATGCTGTATTGCTCTTCATTTTGTTGTATGTACTTCTGCCTGGACGTCTGCCCATCTCCTTGTGTTCGATCTTGGTCTTATCAGCTCACTTGGTGGAGAAAGAGCTGACAGATTCGGGAAGTCTCTCTCTTTTGTCCAGATGGGACTCTCTTCTCCAAATGGGAAGTGCGAGGCAGGTTGGGAGCTCTTGTTCAGATGGGAAGGCCGAAGCAGGATGGGAGCTACTGTCCAGATGGGAAGTCCGAGGCAAGATGGCAGCTCTTGTTCAGAAGAGAAGTCTTTTGTCCAGAAGGGAAGTCCGGGGCAGGATGGGAGCTTTGTCCAGAAGGGAAGTCCGTCAGGGCTGGATAGGAGCTGGGGGCCGGTCTCTAAGTCTCAGGAAGTGGCGGGGGTCTCCGGGGGTGCTGGACTTGGGGGCAGGGCTTGGAGACTGGGCTTGGAGACTGCAGGGGATCTTGGGGAAGGGGGCCCTTCCCGGTAGGGGTGGGGGTAGAAGGGAACCTGCCTGCTGGCCAGAACTTGGGGCCAAGGTGCGCAGGTCTTGCCCCAAAGCTACTCTTTATTGTATAGAAAAGAATTCAAACAAAAAGTAAATCATTTTAAAATGAATGGAATATAAATAACATTATTATGTTTCCATCATAATTTCTCATCAACTGTAATACCTCATAGTCTGAGAAACATGAATTAAATGAAATTATACAAGGGATTACATTATTTAATAAATGTGATAGCAGAAAAAAAGATAAACTTGGCTAAATGGTTTAAAAATAACTCATTTGTCAAGAGTGATGAGGGAGGAAGCTATATTGTTAGCTATTTGATGTGGTAGGAAGATTTTCTAATATTGCTATCAACCCCCAGACCATTATCATCAGGTGGCTGCCTGTCATAAATAGCCATCTGCCTAGACATCTCACAACTGAAAATGTGGTGTGCTCATTTAGTGTTCTAAAAGCCTGAGTCAGAGACACAACCTAAAACAGACTATTGACACATAACAAATGTATTTCAATGACTCATAATTTCAATTGTTTCTCAAGCAATTACACAGCCTGAGTGCTGAGTTAGTGTATAATTAGAGTGAAGGCTCTTTTTCTTTAACTTTTCTTATTTGGTGACAAATGGAAAAATCAAAGAATACAGCTTATTCTCAACTTCTTGTGTGTATGCTCATGTTTATGTACACTGTGCACATACACACACACACACACAGGCACACACACTCACATACACATTCCCACACTCTTGTGCCAACATGCTCTTACACACTTGTAGATGCATGTGCAGGTATGTATAGTGGTAGAGGTCTAGGTTAATTTTTTTTCTTTAATCATTATCCTCATTTTTTTTTTTTTTTTGAGAAACGATCTCTATGAACCCAGAGCTGACATCCTTGGCTGAATTGACTGGCCAGGAAACCTCAGAGATTCTCCTGTCTCTACCTCCTCTGCTTTGGGATTACAGTCACAAATGCTCCTGGCTTTTTTTTTTATTTAAAAAATAGATTGTTTTTAAAATATTATATTCTGATTATGGTATCGCCTCTCTCAATTTTCCCCAGATCCTTCTTTTTTGTTATTTTTTAGATGTCTGTGTATATCCTAATGAGAAAGAAAGAAAGGGTATGCATTTGCAGAAGGGTGTCAGGAATGGGACAAAACCAACGGACAGAAGAAAATGAGCAAAAGACAAAACACAAGAGCCACACAAATATACACACAGAGAGATCCCACAAAAAACACAAGACTAGAAAGCATAATATATACAAAAGACCTCTTAAGTTTTAATTATAAAGTCCTAACAAAGCATTATGAGACAAAGAACCTTACCAAAATGCCTTTGAGTTCATTTTGTGCTGGCCATGTACTAGTGATGCATATGTGCATCAGTCCTGCTGTGTTTAGAAGACTTTGAACTTTCAAACAGTGATGAGATTGTGAAAGACTATGACTATTCTTGAAGTGGGCTAAACGAATTTTGCATTATGATACAGCCATGAGCCCAGGGAGCCTGAGAGTTGCAATGTGGTGATTTGAATGATAAATTGCTCCATAGACTCCAACATACGAACATTTGGTGCCCAGTTGCTGGCACTGTTTGGAGAGGTTATGGGAAGGTACAACATTCCTAGAGAGATACAGCACTGGAAGTTGACTTGGGGGCCTTAAACTTTGCCCAGCCTCCAGTTAACTTTCTCCTTCATACTGTGACTGAAGATGGGTTCTCTCAGCTTCTTGTTTCTGTACTCATGACTGCCTCGTGTTACCATGCCTCACCATCATGATGAACGCCGATGCCTGAAACATTAAACCAAAGTCTTTTCCATAAGTTGTTCTAGTCATGGATATATTTTAGAGCAAAAATGTAACTAAAAATGTAACTAATACAAATGTGAAAATTTTTCAGCATTATGTAAAGAAGAGAATTGAGAAAGGAATAAAGCTTATTTATACTTCTTTTTGATTGATATAAAATGTAATTTTTTTTAAAAAGGAACAGATTTATTGCTTATTTTGTAGATAAACATCAATAACACAGTGTTTGGAAGGGTTGAATTGTGAATATTACACTATAGGCAACCTGTATTATATTTTAATTGACTTTTTAATTCTTTGTAAGTACATCTTCAGGATTGAAGAGCCCATAAAAATATAGAATGATACATGCTTATAGGAAACAAGGATAAAAATTTATAAACAAATTTCATCATTTTATTTTAAAAGATGAATGAGATAAAACATTTCTTGTCTTTTGAGTTCACATAATCCAAAGCTCAATGATCATTTCTCTTTTAAAACATAATTCCTAGAGTTACATTTTATATGATTAAATATTGTTGCATATAAAATTGATGAACTGCCAGTATGAATGTATTTAATGTTATCTAAGTGTTAGTATCATTTCTTACATTGACTCATGGAGGTTTATTTTTCATTGAATTTATAGATGTTTATTTTTCTACATTTTGGAAGTTGTACTAATATACAGCTCTGTCAACAACGTTAAAATAGTGTTAAACAGTTTTATCTGAAAGTAACTTTTTTTACCCAACTGTAACTAGTTTTAACTTAGGATATCTAATGGATAGCACATTCTGTAGAATTCTGCTAGCATCATCTATCTACAGCATGAATTAATCAGTGCTACATTTTACAATAAATTCTGCATAAAGTATATATAAAGAGCTACAAAACAAAATGTCAGCATATATTTCTAGATAAAATAGAATATCTATCTATCTACATACATATATATACACACATACATATATATGTACATATATTTAACTTAAAAAGTAATCATCAAAGATTGTTTCATAATAATTACCATGAATATGGTTGTGATAACCTGAATAAATTTTGAAATATTGTGTACAGGTTATAAAAAAGACACTTTAAATAATACATTGAGAGTCAAATTATTTTTCAATTATATTAAATTCAATAAAATCCTTTTACCACTTTAATGATAGATAAAGCTACATTACAAAACATTGGGTGACAAGATGGCTCAGCTGTTAAAAGTGACTGCTGCTAGTCCTGGTGACCTCAGTTCAGTCCCCAAGAACCACATGAAAATCTACTCTCAAATTCCTGAAAATTGTCCTCTAACCTTCACATGCCCACATGCACACACACACACACACACACACACACACACACACACACATACACACACACAAAATTAAATTACAACACAATGCAAAGGTGTACAGTATAATAATATATAAAAGTTATATAGCTCATTGCTTTAAGTAAACATTTTTCTATTGTTTGCCATATTCAATTCTGTGTTAGGAAGCTAAATTTTAGGAATAATTGAAATGATGTTAATCAAACTCCAATTATTGTTCAGAAGCTTTGTTTTTAAGTTATTTTTCATTTTCACACAAAGATGGTATATTTATCCTATTTCTCACCATATTCCTTCACTTTTTCTGTCATCCCTCATCTGACAACATTAGTCTCTTTTATCCCCTAGAGAGTTTTAGTTCTACTTTCAAACTACATACACATAGAATTTATATATCTATATGAAATCTAGAAACTACATATGAGAAAAATCCTATGATATTTATCTTTCTGAGATTGGCTTAAGCCACCTAATATGATTATCCACAGTTGCATCCATCTTCTGCAAATTACATAGCTGTATTCTTTATGGATGAAAAATAATCTATTGTATATATAAAGAGGTTTCTCAAAAAAACTGAAAATAGATCTTCAATAGAACTCAACTAAATCATTCATGGATTTATGAATGGACTATGGTTCAGTTGTATATCTGTATATTCCATCAAGATATAAATAATTAGAACGTTAAGTATGAAAATATAGATAAAGAAATATTTTCAATGAAAAATATTTTAATTAAAATAACTGTCTTTTTTAACATGTATTTAAATACTTAATAGTTTTTCAGGCTATGTTGATATTGGTGTTAGCATAGATGCCCAAAAAGTAAAATCAGAAATTAAAAGTATTCCTTGGGATTTTGTCTAAAAGTCAAATTTAAACATTTTAACAAATACAATGTATATGCTTTTAAGATAGAAAGAAACAACACACATTATGTATGTATGTGTATCCTAGGTAATTATTCATATACAATAATAAAAATAAAGTGTGTATGTCTTTTAGTTTTTGTTGTGTTTATTTTTATAAGCAGTCAAATATTTCCTACTAAGAATTTTTCTTATTATGTATAAAAATCAGATTTGGGGAAGTTATAAAAAAATTGAAGATACTAATCAGTATGTCAATACATTTTGTTTTGTTTTGTTTTTTTGAGACAGGGTTCCTCTGTGTAACTTTGGACCCTGTCCTGTAACTTGTGTAGAATAGGCTGGCCTCGAACTCACAGAGATCTTTCTGCCTCTGCCTCCCAAATGCTGGGATTAAAGGCCTGTGCCACCACCCCCTGGCATTACTACACATTTTTTTTCATTTTTCTTTATGAAGAAATTTTCTACTCACTCTACATACCACCCACAGATTCCCCCCTCCTCCCTCCTCCCCACCACCCAGCCCTCTCTCCCAAGCCACCCCGCATCCCCATATCCCCCATATCAAGGTCTCCCATGGGGAGTCAGCAGAGCCCAGCGTACTGAGCCTAGGCAGGTCCAAACCCCTTCCCACTGCACCAAGGCTGTACAAAGCATCACACCACAGGCACTGGATTTCCAGAAGCCTGCCCATGCACCACGGAAAGATCCCCATCCCCCTACCCTGGTGCCCCCCCAAAACAGTTTGAGCCAAACAACCATCTTCTGTATCCAGAGAGCCTAGTCCAGTCCCATGGGGGCTCCACAGCCACCAGTCCACAGTTCATGGGATTCCTCTAGTGTGGTCAGGCATCTCTGCACGCCCTCCCATCATGATCTCCATGTCCCTCTCCAGCAGAATTCCTCCTCTCTCTCTCTCATCAATTGGATTCCCGGAGCTCAGCCTGGTGCCTGACCATGGATCTCTGCATCAGTCACTGGACAAAGGCTCTATGATGACAGTTAGGTTATTTGCTAGACCAGTCACTAGAGTAGACCAGTCCAGGCACCCTCTGGACCACTGCCAGCAGACCAAGGTGGGGTCATCCTTGTGGATTCCTGAGAGCCTCCCCAGCACCCTGCCTCTTTCTATTCCCATGATACCATGATAGATGAGGGCGTCAGTACACTTTTAAATTTGGAAAATAATTAACAATGTGTTACTACTCAAAAGTTCCTTTTGTAACAGCATTATATACTGGTCACAATTTGGTGTGAAGGCCATGGACACTGTAAGGATCTTGAAGCAGGCCAGGCCATGGCAATATTAGGTATTAACTAATGGTTTTCAGAATATAATCTGCAGTTGCAAAGATATGTCCTTCTTTGTAATGTTTCACCCATAGTCTCTTTCCCCGTCAGGTTGACTTGTGTTATTTCCCCAGGCTTCTCCCTTGGACATTCCTTTCTAAACCAGCTCTCTCCTTTTTAAAGTGCTTGCCCACACCCATCCTCTGTATACAGAACCTAAATTTGCCCTTAGAGCTCCTTTCCCATGGTACAGAAGTCATATGCTATGTCATGTGCCTGACTTACGTTATAATGGGGCATGTCTTGTTCTAGTACATGCAATAATTGAGCAGAGTTTGACCCCAAGATTTGATGTTCAAGTCCATGAAAATGAAGAAATTCTTCTTACAGCCTTCAACAAACACCTGATATTAAGAGAGCCATGTAGCCCAGAAGAGCAGGTGACCTCTAAGAAATGGGGTCAGGCTCTAAGATGATAGCACCAAGAGATTGCCTACATTTTTCTTACAATATCATGCAACTACATTTACCAACACCTCATGACACACACACATATATATATATATATATATATATATATATATGTCAAGTTTTTCATAATGTGTTACGTGCTATAGACAACTAATACACATATGTTTTAAAAGTAGTCTGTGAAACTTCAAACATATAAACTATGTATTTTAATTATGTCCATTGATGTTCCATCCTTTCCAAACCCATGGACCCATATTCCAACATATCGCCCACAAAATTTTATGTCCTTGGTTTTTTTTTATTTAAATGTTTATTTTGGGCAACCATTTATTGCTGCCCATATATACATGGATATGGAGCCATCCACTGGGGCCCTGTCATACCACCAGTGGATCTCCCTACTCTGAAGCCATCAACCACCATTACCAGCTATGGGTGGTACCCTCACCTGCCACTCCAAGATTTTTTCACTGGCTTGGTATTGTGCCAGTAACCACAGCTGCTTTGAGTTCATGTGTGCAACAGCTACGTCATGTCTGGAGGACATTTAAGAATGTGCTTCCTCTTCTTAAATGATTTCTGCCTCCTTCAGCACTGTGTGCAAAACCTTAAGAGGAAAGGTTGCTATAAATGGCTCATATACAGCTGAGTACCCAGTCACTTTTCTCAGATTACTGAATGGTCCTGGGTCTCTGCATTAACCACTGCTGCAATAACACAACCTGATGAACGCTAGTATAAAAGGTCAAAATTTTCTTCAGAATCCCAGACCAATATTCAGTGCCATAATACAATCTATGTCTGGATCTCCCAACATGTCTTAAACATTCCTCTTTATCACATTCTCAGTTAAGTCCTGCCCTTTGATTCTCTACGCAGTGGATATTTCTATGAAGTGGCTACTTATACTCTCTTTCATTAAAGTCACAGATATAAAACCATGGGAGCCACTTAACGATTGTTTTTCTTACTAGGTCTCTATTAGTTACTTAAACTCTGGTTCCTACATATGTTTTCATATTTTAATATGTCTTAATTCTAACCACATCATTCTATCTTACAGTCGTATCTTGTTGAGATTGATGCCAGCTCTCACCTGAATTCCTGCACAGGCTTCTACCTGGTTTTCCTGACCATTTACTAGGCCTCTTTTATACATTCTGCATACTGCAGCTAGTTTGATGTTCAAAACAAACATGAATCCAATTTTGAAAACACTGTGGTACCTTGCAGACGAATTCCTAAAATGGTCTTATTAAATAAAAACACGGAGCCAAATATAGGGGTGAAGGCCTTAGATCAGGGAAATAGGGAAAGCCACCAGCCAACCTTACCTCACCAACCTGCAGCTTCCAAATGCAAGTTACTTCCTGTCTACCCATGCCTATATGCCTTGGTGTTCTGCCCCCTCATTGTCTCTCTTAGTCCAGCTACTTCACTTCCTCTTCCTACACAGCTCTGTCACTATACAGACCTCCAGGTCTTTGTGGTTGATACTAGGATTAAAGGTGTGTGTCACCATGCTTGGCTCTATTCCCTAGTGTGTCTTGAACACACAGAGATCCTGCCTGCTAAGTGATAGGATTAAGGGTGTGTGCTACTGCTGCCTAGCTTCTTTGTTTACTTAAAATGGCTTGCTATTTCCTCTGATCTCCAGGCAAACTTTATTTATTAAAGCACAAATAAAATATCACCACAGTGCCTCCTTATTGCACTGAAGAAAAAAATTCAAGTACCCTAACTGTAACGAGCAGAGGAAGTCCTGAGTGTGTGTTGTGGACATGGTCATGGCCATGTCAAGGACCAAAGCCTCAGCTCAGAGGGTTTGCCAAACCTTCCCAGGGGGTCCTAGTGAAGTTCTTTATAGTGTATGAAGATGGACACTGTAGCAGCCTCTTCTTGGATATTTACTTCACTCCCCTATAGACGCTGTTCCCACCATGATTAGTTAAACTTTTCTCCTTGATCCAGCTATGTAGCATAACCCTTACCTTTTTGTTTATCTGTATGTAATAACTTTGCCTGCTTGTTCACATGTATGCAAAAAATCCACCTTTCTGTTCAACTCTTATATAATAAACACATTGAGCTTCCAGGGTGCTGCAGTTTCTCCATCAAAGAGCCTAATCCACCCAAATTCAGGTTGTTGTTGTTTTGTGTGTGTGTGTGTGTGTGTGTGTGTGTGTGTGTGTGTGTGTTTTGTTTTGTTTATTTTATTTATCTGTGTGCTTGCCTTTTTTTCACACCTTGTCAGGCCCATCCCCAGGGCCATGATGGATATGACACCCTAACATTCTTCCCTTTTTATTTTGCAGCCATCAGCCCCCATTTTTCTAAACTGTTATTCCCTCAAATCCAAGATAATGCTCAACGGACTCCCTCAAAGTGTTATAGCTCATGCTTTTGCATCTTAACCATGCCCTTCCTTCTAGGGAAATATGGTTGGTTTCCTCTAACAGGGTTGCTTTGCTTCTTCACAAACAGAGCATTGTTTAGGTGGCATTGTCTTTATCTCATTCTATTTTAACACAATCTAACAAAATACCTTTGTCCTAGAAAGTCTCTGAAAACATTGTCAATGCTGAGCCCAACTTGTAAGTCCACCTTCGATAATCTTCTTTTTCAGAGCTATCTTTTCTTAGTTGGAAGACTCCCATTTTATTTTGGGGTATAGTCTACTCATTTTCCCTTAGAAGCTCAGCATACCTCTGACTCACCTTCCATGTTTTTCATCTCCTAACCTATTTGTTCTTAGAATGGTACATTTTGGAAAAGCATGTGCTGAACTGTCTCCTGACAGACATCAATCATAGCACCATTACAATGGTCTGTAACAGGTCACATAGATTGTTAGCTTGTAAATTGAAACTCTGGTTTAAAAGTTTTAAACTAGTGGAATAAAATGTAAATAAATTGATTGATAGGCCAAAAGTAAAATAGGAAATTATGAAAATTAGCAATAAATGGCGTGATATGGGACTAGGAGGATTAGGATATTGTACAAATTCTGCTAACTTCAATACTATATTTTTTCTGGTATTCATAGCATTTTAATCTATAATATAAAAGCAGCATTAGGTAAATATCTTTGTATATTATTCCATTATGTTATATACCCTTAAAACACTAGGAATAACAATTGCCTTTAAAAAGAAAATATCTCTCATCATGGAGCTCTCCTAATAATCCTCAACTCACATCTTGCTACCCCAAAAATCACGAATATTTTGTTAGTTGTTCTCACTTCGATGATGACATCTGTTACAACAAACTCCAAGTCAGGCATAGGTAGATGCTCAGCCGTCAGGAGTTCATGGCATGCTCTTCTTACAGAGGGTCCAGATTTAGTTGCCTGAACATGTTTTAGGGGGAATCCCAATTATCTGTGACTCCAGCTCAAGGGAGGTCTGCTGCCTCTGGCCTCTGTGTGAACCAACACTCACATGTACAGACCATATACAGACACAAACACATACATACAATTTGAAAGCAAAACACAATAAAGATTTTATTTTATTTTATTTTACAATATAATTTAATTCTACATATCAACCATGGATTCCCTTATTCTCCCCCCTCCCCCCCCCTGCCTTCCCCCCAGCCCACCCCCCATTACCATCTCCTCCAGGGCAAAGACTCACCCGAGGATTGAGATCAACCTGGTAGACTCAGTCCAGGCAGGTCCAGTCCCCTCCTCCCAGGCTGAGCCAAGCTTCCCTGCATAAGCCCCAGGTTTCAAACAGCCAACTCATGCACTGAGCACAGGACCCTGTCCCACTGCCTGGATGCCTCCCAAACAGATCAAGCCAAACAACTGTCTCACCTATTCAGAGGGCCTGATCCAGTTGGGGGCCCCTCAGCCATTGGTTCATAGTTCATGTGTTTCCATTCGTTTGGCTATTTGTCCCTGTGCTTTATCCAACCTTGGTCTCAACAATTCTCGCTCATATAAACCCTCCTCTTTCTCGTCAATTGGACTCCCAAAGCTCCACCCAGGGCCTGGCCTTGGATCTCTGCATCCGGTTCCCCGCAGATGACATGATAGTATACTTGAGTGACCTCAAAGATTCAACCAAGGAACTGATACAGCTTATAAACACCTTCAGCAACATAGCAGGATACAAGATCAACTCAAAAAAATCAGTAGCCCTCCTATATACAATTGACAAACAGGCTGAGAAGGAAATCAGAGATACATCACCATTTACAATAGCCACAAATGATATAAAATACCTTGGGGTAACACTAACCAAGCAAGTGAAGGACCTACATGACAAGAACTTTAAGTCCCTGAAAAAAGAATTTGAAGAAGATGTCAGAAAATAGAAAGATCTCCCATGCTCATGGATAGGCAGGATTAACAAGTAAAAATGGCAATCCTACCAAAAGCAATCTACAGATTCAATGCAATCCCCATCAAAGTACCAACACAATTCTTCACAGACCTGGAAAGAATAATATTCAACTTCATATGGAAAAACAAAAAACCCAGGATAGCCAAAAGAATCCTGTACAATAAAACAACCTCTGGAGGCATCACGATCCTTGACTTCAAGCTCTACTATAGAGCTACAGTGATAAAACAGCTTGGTACTGGCATAAAAACTGACATGTGGACCAATGGAATCGAATTGAAGACCCTGACATTAATACACACACCTATGAACATATAATTTTTGACAAAGAAGCCAAAAGTGTACAATGGAAAAAAGAAAGCATCTTCAACAAATGGTGCTGGCATAACTGGATATCAACATGTAGAAGGCTGCAAATAGATCCATATCTGTCACTGTGCACAAAACTTAAGTCCAAGTGGATCAAAGACCTCAACATAAATCTAGCTACTCTGAACCTGCTAGAAGAGAAAGTAGGAAGTAGTCTTGAATGCATTGGCATAGGAGATCACTTCCTAGGTATAACACCAGTAGCTCAGACACTGAGAGAAACAATCCATCAATGGGACCTCTTGAAACTGAGAAGCTTTTGTAGAGCAAAGGATACGGTCAACAAGGCAAAGCAACAGCCTACAGAATGGGAAAAGATCTTCACCAACCCCACATCTGACAGAGGACTGATATCCAGAATATATAAGGAACTGAAGAAATTAGACATCAAAATGCCCAACAGTCCAGTTAAGAAATAGGCTATAGAACTAAACAGAGAATTTTCAACAGAGGAAACTCAAATGGCTGAAAGACATTTAAGGAATTGCTCAACATCCCTAATCATCAGGGAAATGCAAATCAAAACAACTCTGAGATACCACCTTACACCTGTCAGAATGGCTATGATCAAAAAACACTGAAGACACCTTATGCTGGAGAGGATGTGGAGCTAGGGGAACTCTCCTCCACTGCTGGTGGGAATGCAAGCTTGTACAACCACTTTGGAAATCAATATGGTGCTTTTTTAGAAAACTGGGAATCAATCTCCCCCAAGATCCAGCTATACCGCTCTTGAGCATATACCCAAGGAATGCTCAATCATACCACAAGGGCACTTGCTCAGCTATGTTCATATCAGCATTGTTTGTAATAGCCAGAACCTGGAAACAACCTAGATGCCCTTCAACTGAAGAATAGATAAATAAAATATGGTACATATACACAATGGAATACTACTCAGCAGAGAAAAACAATGACATCATGAGGTTTACAGGCAAATGGATGGATCTAGAAAAAATCATCCTGAGTGAGGTAACCCAGACTCAGAAAGACAAACACGGTATATACTCACTCATAGGAGGATACTAGATGTGGAACAAGGATGACTGGACTGCTACTCACAACACCAGGGAGGCTACCTGGATAATAGGACCCCAAGAAAGACACGGGGATCACCCAATGATGGAGAAATGGATGAGATCTACATGAACAGCCTAGATGTGAGTGGGGGTAATGAAGGGCGAGGGTTGAGGGAAAGAGAGCTTGGGGGAGCGGGAGATCCCAACTGGATCAAGAACAGAGAGGGAGAACAAGGAATATGACACCATGGTAAATGAAGACCACATGAGAATAGGAAGAAGCAAAGTGCTAGAGAGGCCCACTGAAATCCACAAAGATGCCCCCACAATAGACTGCTGGCAATGGTTGAGAGACAGCCCGAACTGACCTACTCTGGTGATAGGATGGCCAAACACCCTAATTGTGGTGCTAGAAACCCCATCCAATGACTGAGGGAACTGGATGCAGATATCCACAGTCAGGCCCTGGGTGGAGCTCTGGGAGTCCAATTGACGAGAAAGAGGAGGGTTTATATGAGCAAGAATTGTTGAGACCAAGGTTGGATAAAGCACAGGGACAAATAGCCAAACGAATGGAAACACATGAACTATGAACCAATGGCTGAGGGGCCCCCAACTGGATCAGGCCCTCTGAATAGGTGAGATAGTTGATTGGCTTGATCTGTTTGGGAGGCAACCAGGCAGTGGGACCGGGTCCTGTGCTCAGTGCATGAGTTGGCTGTTTGAAACCTGGGGCTTATGCAGGGACGCTTGGCTCAGCCTGGGAGGAGGGGACTGGACCTGCCTGGACTGAGTCTACCAGGTTGATCTCAATCCTCGGGGGAGTCTTTGCCCTGGAGGAGATGGTAATGGGGGGTGGGCTGGGGGGAAGGTGGGGGGGGGAGAACAAGGGAATCCATGGTTGATATGTAGAATTAAATTATATTGTAAAATAAAATTTAAAAAAAAGAACCAGAGGAACGGAGGACCATAGGAGAACAAAGCCCTCTGAATAAACTTAGCAAGGTGCCTTTGAGTTCACAGAGACTGAAAGAGCACACACAGGGTCTACATGTCTCTGCACCAAGTCCTCTGTGTATGTATTATAGCTATTAGCTTAGGATTTTTATGGGACTCCTGACTGAAAATTAATGTGTCTCTGACTCTTGTGCCTGCTCTTGGGACTCTTTTCTTCTAGTTGAGTTGTCGTGTCTAACTTTGATATGATAGTTTTTGCATCATCTTACTACATTTTATTTTGTCATGTTTGGTTGTCATGTCTTATAAGCCTATTCTTGTCTAATGAGAGATATACAGGGAGTAGATCCAGAGGGGAGAGAGGTGCAGAGGAACTGGGAGGATTAAAGGGAGAAGAAACTGTAACCAGGATATATTGTATAATAAAAGAATCTATTTTCAACAAAAGGAAAAAATACACCAAACTTACTTAAAAGAAAGTATGTACTACGTTTAGCATTTTCAGTGTATGACTCACAACATTGCCTATGAACTACAAAAGACCTATGTCTTCCAGGACATATTTACCCAACTTTCAACATTAAAAATGCAAGGCCTTATTCTACTATCCCAAAATAGTATAAGATGTTGTATTCCAGGCATCAGGGTGAGAGAACATATTTCATGTTCCCCTCCCTATTCTGTATTAACTCCAGTCAGACTGTTCACATCACATTTAGTCAGTAGTCATTGAATGCTAACCATTTCAATGGCCAATGCTATGAAAGGTGTTTAGGTCTGGGAGGCACCATTCACAGCAATGAAAAATGGCTAGCAATGAGAGTTTGCCTGGGGATAGTATGGAAGAAAGAAGTATATATTTTATACAAAAATTTCTCCCACAAAATGATTAATTCCCAAGCCCTTACAAAATATTACTTGGTGCTAAGCTAGATAAATCATGAATTCCTCCAAAGAAAAGTTTTCATCATTCAGCTAAATCACAGTTGAGAGATTTGCTTGAAATTTATCATTTAGATCACAGCTGAAAAAAATAAATAAATAGATTTAAAACCTTTGAATCAGAGTGTAGTTGCATATGCAAGAGTTCTTTCTCTGCATCCTGTTTGCATTGTGTGTGCTGGAATGATTTACTATCATTGTTTTCACAGTCAGGGAACTGCAAACACTGGTCCCTAACCAGAAGCTGCAGTGATATGCACCACGTGGGCACTTACATAAAATGCAATCACTTGCAGGAAGCTTTAGTCGTCAGTAGATGCTTTTAATTGTAGACGTTAACAGTGTACTAACAATATCTTCCTAGTGTGCCACTCATATTTCATAAGATGTCTTCTGTCATACGAATTAGCATTTCTTGGGGAGATTTCCTTTTCTCCCATGTAACACTAAATTTTTCAGTTTTGCATAATTTATATCCCCATGACTCCAGCTGTTTCCTACCCCCAATGCCGCATGTTATTCACTTATATCTCTGTTATGGTAGACAAATACAAATGTTATGGAAATGAAAATATCAATAATCAATTCTTTCATTGTGAAGGTGTGACTAAATAATAAATATCATTGCAAATTTGAATTATAAATATTATCACAAAATTTTTTAAGAGGTTGCTTACTGAAGAACTTATGTTTGATTAAGTGGCTAAGTAATGTTTTAAAATTTAAATTAAGTAACCCAGCCGTTAAAAGCACTTGTCACACAATCCTAGGATCTGAGATCAATCCCTTGAAAACTAGGTAGAAGAAGCAAACTGACTCCTGTATGATTTCTTATAAAATCACACACACACACACTATCCCACATAGACACACACACACAAACACACACACACACACACACACACACACACACACATAGAGGGATGGTGGTGATAGAAACACACAGTAATAATAATATTATAATAAATAATACAGTATAAAAATAAAATAAAAATTGTATTTGAGAAAAGAAAAGAGTTAAAAGTCAAGATATTAAATGTTGTCTTTTATGCAATGAAACTACCTAATTATTTATAATCGATAAAGTCTACTGTGTTATCATGGAGAACATTAAAATACAAAACTTTGGTTTTCAGTTTTTGCAATGAAAGGATAAACCCATAAATCAAGTTAGATACACACCTATAAACACACACACACACACACACACACACACACACACACACACAAACAACCAATTTCACTTATGCTTTGAGAATTTTATACTTGTATGCAATGTAATCTGACTATATATTCCATCCCCCCAGACTGCACCCAGGCCAATTCATCCCAGCACCCCTTGCTTTTTTTTTTTATTACTTTTATAGATCATTGAGTCTAATTAATGCAGCCTATATCCATGAGTGTGAAATCACCCACTGAAACATGGGCAAACTTCCAGGGACCACATCACTGAGGAAAACTGACTCTCCCTCCCCTATTAGAGGACACCACTTTACAAAGATCATCCCCTACCAAGAACCTCTGGTTCTTACAACCTTTCTTTGATATCTTCCCAATGTACCCTGAGCCTTTGGATGGTGGTAGGAATATGGATGCCTTGTTTCTGACTGAGCAATCCACAGTTGTTCATTTTCTCAAATATGAAGTTTTCAGTCCCAGTATAAACTGTTCTACTGAACGAAGAAATTTCTCTGATGAGAACTGACAGCAGCAGTAATCTGAGAGACAGGTATTTAGAATTCAGTTTGATGGACAGCTATTTTGCAAAAATATCAGTGGGTTCACACCTACAGCCTATAAACTCCCAGCCATGAGTGCTTGAGGGAGTGTGTGTGTGTGTGTGTGTGTGTGTGTGTGTGTGTGTGTGTTTAAATTAAGTTTTCCCCAAACTAAGGAAAATGTTCCTCCCAGAACCTCCAGAAACTTTAGATTGCTAAATATAAAGACTCAGTGTGACATATAGGGAACCACTTCTCAAGCTGCTGGTTAGGGGTGGCCAAGAGACAAGCAAAATGACTCAAGTTATTGCTGGTGCTTTTGATACCCCACCAGAAACATGGTAAATCCTTATCATTGAGAATTCAAGCTGGTACTGCCCTGAAAGTATCCACCCTGCTGGATAACTTTCATAGAAATGGAAGGTGCTATGTGGACTTTTGTGGGGAAAATAGTCAACAGTCTTACCAGCAGTGAACCCTGCAAGAGAACAAGAGAAAGTACATGAATGAATTATAATAAATATTTGAGTCGTGTGTGTGTGTGTGTGTGTGTGTGTGTGTGTGTGTGTGCGCACTTATGCTTTTTTGGTTTAGGTGTGCCTATCTACAACAACATCTGTAAATATTAACATAATAAAAAGCAATTGGTCATTCAAAATATAATGGGATACATAGCTTACGTCAACCTTTTCTCTTAAAACTAGTTGAGCTGTGTATAATTGTAGAAAATATTATTTTTTCAGTTGCTGTTTTACATGGCTGTGATATTAGTACTGTGGGGACAGAGAGAGGAAGAATTCATAAGCTCATGATAAAAGCCAACATGTATAACAAGGCCCTATCTCAAAAATGAAATGAAGAAATGTTTAAAAGAATGTGTGACCAAAGGCTTTGAAATATCACCACTATCTAAAGAGGTAATGGAGTAAGAATCTCACACAGAGGGAATTCTGCTGGAAAGGGAAGTAAGATAAATAGTCAACATTTTTTTTTTTTTTACTAGCAATTGTGGTTTGAATGAGAATGATCCCCATAGGCTCATGTTTGAATGCTTGGTCCTCAGAGAATAGCACTGCTTACGAGGGACTGGGGCATGTTTCATTGCGGAAGTCATTGCAGCCTTGCTAGAGGAAGTGTGGCACTGCAGGTACATTCTGAGGTTTCTGAATACCATGCCAAGCTCAGAGTTTCTCTCTTCCTGCTGCCTGCAGTTCTGAGTGTAGAACTCTCAACTACTTCTCCAGCACTGTCTTCCTATGTACTGCCATTCTTCTCGCCATGATAATAATGGACTACACCTCTGAACCTGTAAGCAAGCCCCAATTAAATATTGTCTTTTGTAAGGGTTTCCATGGTTATGATTGTTAGAATTCTGCCCTCACTCCAGCTACATGACCGCACATGCGCAGTTCAGGAGTTAAGCAAAAGATTTTGCAACCTACATCATCAGTGTGAGCTGTGTGGTCACCCGATCAGTGCATGTGTGATGTAGCTCTGTAGGCCCCCTTCACCGGGAGCCCTTGAAAAGCCTGAAGCAGACCCCACCCTCTCTCTCTGCTCTGCTCTCTCTCCCTCACTCCACTATCTTTCTCTCTGCTCTCCACATGTGCTTCATTTCCAAGCCTGGTTCTTCTCCCTGACCCCTCTTCTTCCTAATGAAGCTCTAAAACTAATACTGGGTTCTGTCGTGACCGTGACCTTTCCACTCAGTAACCAGTGCCATAACCAGTGCTGTTAATCATTCATTTCAAAGATATCTCTTCACACCAATAGAACAATAAGACAGGAAGTGTGTTAGGGTCTAGCTGATGAAGAATAGCAGGATTTTCTGTCCAATGATAGTTACTTGAACACCATTGAGTAAAATGATGATATTCTGGTTACTGGCTTTGGTCAAAAAGTCATGCACTTAGTAATATTCCTGGAGTCAACTTTAAAGTTATGAATATACTCACATGTCAATTTTGGATCTTTATAACAGCAAGAAGGAAAGACAAAGATCATAAATTTGGATGGTGCAAACACAGAGGTAACATTTACATAATCCAATACATGAACTGTTTCCTATTACATGGCCATTATTATACTAAGAGTATAGAACAATTAATATATGAGAAGCTTCAAAAGAAAAGCACCAAATTGCTTAAAAGTGAAAATGTAACAGCAATCCTAAAGCCCAAAGAAATAGAATAATGTTATTAAAGCCTTGAAAGTAAATAACTGCTAATCAATATAGTAATATTCAGAAAAGCAATCCCTTCAAATCTATGGAGAGATAAACACTAAGATAAGCACAGATGAAAGTAATTCTTAAACACTAACTCAGCGTTGCAGAAGATGCCTAGAGGAATCCTACACACCATCAGGGAATAAAGACATTCCCAATTATGAGAGCTTAAGAAAGATTAAATCTCAAGAGAAGAATAGATAAACAGATGAGAATAGGAATGAATCAACATTTCAATTTAGCAAGCTACCAAACCTCTAAGATGAATAAACCATTAAGAACAAAGAATCAACAAGGAAAGAAACTAACAAAACTCAGAAATTAGAGATGTGTTACCTCTCAGTATGAGCACTTAATGACAATGGCCTTAACTCTCCAGTTAAAGTATGAAGATTCAGAGGATCAAGCTTACACATAACTTTAATCCCTACACCCAGGAGTCTCGTACAGGCAGATCTTCATGAGTTCTAGGACAACCTGGCCAGCAGGGAGAATTTCAGGACAGCCAGGGCAGCACAATGAGACCAAGTGTCTTTGTTGGGGTTTTTATGGTTCTGAAAAAACATCATCCCCTACAGCATGATCTTATGGAGCCTTTTTTTTTTTTAAATTGAGGTGCCCTCCTCTCAGATGGTTTTATCTTGTATCACATTGGCATAAAACTATCCTGCACACCCTGTCTCAAGCAAAAAATGAAAGGGAGAAAGAGAGGAGGGAGATGAAGACTGATTAAAACCCAAGAGCTAGAGAAGTTTCCTTGAAGAAGAAACATAGAATCCACTTATTTACAAACTTCAAGTTTTTCAGGAAAGAAATTGGCTTACTTCAACAGGGGTGGTGGGTTAGAGAGGTGAGGGGTTAGAGGGTGTGTATTCAGGTCCCACAGAGGATGTATGGAGTTGGTAGGGGAGAAAGGAAGGAAACAGACATGGTCTGAGGATGAATGAGGATGGCTGCCAGTAGCCTTTAATTGAGAAAACATTATGCCATTTATGCTGTACAGTTGCACATAGGATTCAATTGGAGACAAAGGGCATGTGAGCTGGGGTGTGGCTTGAGATCAGGGGTTGAAGAATCTAGCATTGACCTTGACAAGAGGCACCAGTCATGTGTTAATGGAGGACCACAGTTCCTTTTGCTAGAGATAAGAATGACTGCTTTATCAAGCAGGAACTTTTTTCAAGTTCCCAAGGGAATGGAGACCCTTATCCAAATGTCTGACCTTGGGAAAAGGACTTCTGGGTAGCAAAACTTCATGACAGTTTCTTAATCTTAGTATATGGCCCTGTTCCTCTCATAATGCTCTTAAAAGGGAAGATCCTGATGTCTTACTCTTTTTCTATTATAATGGACTGCTGTGGGATGTTTTGTATGGCAAATGTGTTGCTAATAAAGCACTGATTGGCCAGTGGCTAGGCAGGAAGTAGGCGGGACTAACAGAGAGAATTAAAAGAGCAGGAAGGCAGAAGGAGTCACTGCCTGCCAGCCTGCCAGCCAGCAACCGCCAGGACAAGCAGCATGTGAAGATGCCGGTAAGCCACGAGCCATGTGGCAAGGTATAGATTTATAGAAATGGATTAACTTAAAATATAAGGACAGTTAGTAAGAAGCCTGCCACGGCCATACAGTTTATAAGCAATAGAAGTCTCTGTGTTTCCTTGGTTGGGTCTGAGCAGCGGTGGGACTGGCAGGTGAAAGAGATTTATCCTGACTGTGGGCCAGGCAGGAAAACTTAAGCCACAATGGACCATTCTTATTTCTCTATATTTATTAACTAAACTCTTGCCTTTAATGGCCTCAGGCTCTGGATCTGAATTGTAGGCATTTTATCCATGGAATCAGTTGTGTCTAGTAAATCTCTAACATTCCTGTTCCAAGTGTAATTAGGAGGGCAGAATGGAATTCCTGGTTCTGTAGTGGGGGGATTTTTTTCCTGAAGAATTATTTTGTTTAGAGAGGCTACCATTTTTAGCCTTCTACCAAAGCCCACAGAAAATTTCCCAAAGGAAAAGGTATTAATATTCAGAATCATTAAAAATGAAAGTAAGAAGGTGTTGGAGAAGTGTGGTCTTCAATATTGAAATGCTAAAACTTTGTGAAACAGCAGTGGTCACCATTCAGTCCATGCCATCATCAGAAGATGAAAAGATCTCCCATGCCCATGGATCAGCAATATTAATATAGCAAAAATGACAATCTTACCAAAAGAAATCTATAGATTCAATTCTATCTCCATCAAAATCCCAACACAATTCTTTACTCACCTTGAAAGGACAGTTCTCAACTTCATATGGAAAAACAAAAAACCCAGCATAGCTAAAATAATCCTGAGCAATAAAACAACTACTAGAATTAGTACCATCTCTGATTTCAAGTTGTCCTACAGAGCCATAGTAAGAAAAAACACATGGTATTGGCATAAAACAGACATGTTGATCAGTAGAATTGAATTGAAGACCCAGACATAAATCCAAATAGTATGGGCACCTAGTTTTTGATAGAAACCAGAAATGCACACTGGAAAAAAGAAAACAACTTCTTTTGGTGCTCGTCAAACTGGAAGTCTGCATGAAAAGAATTCAAATAGATTCATATTTATCACCCTGTACAAAACTCAAGTTCAAGTGCATCAAAGACCTCAACATAAAACCAGACACACCAAACTGTTTAGAAGAGAAAGTAGGAAATAGCTTTGAATGCATTGGCACAGGAGGTGACTTTCTGAAGAGAACACCAATATCATAGCCACAATATGGCAGTTCCTCAGAAAAATTAGAAATTGATCCACATTAAGACCCAGTTATACCAATCCTGGGCATATACCCAAAGGATGCTCCCTCTTACCACAAGGAAACTTGTTCAATCCTGTTCATTTTGGCTGTATTCATATTAGACATAAACTGGAAACAGCCTAGATGTTCATTAACAAAAGATTATCTATGTGGTACATTTACACAATGGAATATTTCTCAACTGTTTAAAAAATTGACCTCATAAAATTTGCAGGCAAATGGATGCAACTACAAAAAAATAATCATGACTGAGGTAACCCAGACCCAGAAAGGCAACTAAGGTATATATTCACTTATAAATGGATGTTAGCGGTTAAGTAAATGACCCTGAGAGGTTAGGTAAAGAGGAGAGGTCTAGGAGTGATGCATGGATCTCTTGGGAAGGGAAATAGAATAGATTTTATGGGTAGACCGAGAGTGTTGGGAATGGGAGCAGGAGGAATCATTTATGGAGGGGAGACATGGATGGAAGGAAAGAATGTGGGGATAGATGGCTGGAATAGGGGGGCCCTAGAGAAGACACCTAGCACAGTGAAAGTTCTTGGAATCTATGAAAATGATCCTAATGAAGATTTCTACTAATTAATCCTCTAAAATTATTGGATTGAATAAATGAAAAATTTTACTACCTAGAGTTGAATATTTTTTAAGTAACCAGATATTGATTTATATAATTAAAATAACAGAATAAAACATGGATTTCACAAATGTATGTCTACAATGATGTATTTCTATTTTTATGAAATAAAACTTAATGATAACTATATTTTTTAAAAGATGAGTGACTGGTGAGGCAATTCAATGATATAGCACTTGCCTAGCATGAATGAGACCATGGGTTTGATTCTCAGACCCATTACCAACAAATAATAAATAAATAAATAAGAAATGACATATAATCATAAAAACAGTGTCTTGTTTGATTTTTCATGAACACATTATATTGATTTTTAAATTTTTTGACATTGAAATAGCAAATATTCCTACATTTTGGTGACAAACCAAATTTTTATATAGCTTTAATTTTTCTCACATCCTAATCAAAAGTTATTGAAATAATATTAATAGTATTTTCCTTTGACAATGATGGAAAGATAGGGCCTGGACTAGATGTCAAACCTCAAGCATACAGGAAACTTGATACGATATATTTAACAATCATTTTCAAATACTAAATAGCCAGAAGCACAGGGGTATGATTCATGATAGTGCATGAGGTGAGACTTCAGCTTATCAACAAGTAATGTCCTTAGCCCAGAACAGGAACAATGATCAACAGCTTCACACACTTTCTAAACCCAGAACACAGAATTCAAGTTCATATGTAGCCTAAGGTGATAGGATAGAGTTCAGCATAGATGAACATATTCAGTTCTCAAAATATCTGTTTTTTCAAATCAATGTTGAATGTCTAGGAGTCAATATAAAGGGTAAATCTCCATGTACATGTACTGTCTATAGCTTACACTTCCCAGAATACTCAAAATGCTAGAAACTATTCTTGCCATCATTAGATCAGGAAGTTCTTGATAATTAATTGCAACATTGACTACAAATTTTAGAAGGGCCATGACAATGTAATCTATTAAGTAACTCAAAAATAAATGGTATTTCCGGTGATCCTAATAAAATGTTAAATTTTGAAGCTGGCCTGATGGTCAAGTTATCTGGGGTTGAGTTTGATTCCTTAGATCAACACGCTAGAAAGAGGAAATTAACTCTATAGAATTGTCCTCTGACCTCCACATGAGTTTTATGGTGTACTAGCAAGTTTTATGTCAGCTTTACACAACCTAGAGTCATAAGAGAGGAGGGAGCCTCAATTGAGAAAATGCCTCTCTAAGATCACATTGTAGGCAAGCCTGTAGGACATTTTCTAAAGTAGTGATTTATGGTGGAGCCCCAGCCCCTTATGGGTGGTGCCAGTACTGGGCTGGGTGGTCCTGGATTCTGTAAGAAAGCAGACAGAACAAGCCAATAAGCAGCACCCCTCCATGGCCACAGTATCAGCCCCTGCCTCCTTGTTCCTGCCCTACTGAGTTCCTGTCCTGAATTCCTTTGATGATGAACAATGGTATGGCAGTGTAAGCCAAATGAACCCTTTCCTCCCTGACATGATTTTTTGGTCATGGTGTTTCATTGAAGCAATGGAAACCCTAACTAAGACACATAGCATGCCCAGACACACAGACAGATGCAAAAACACACACAGAGACATAAAACACACACACACACACACACACACACACACACACACACACAGAGACAAATTAATTAAAAACTTTAAATGTAAAGTTTCATAATGATAACACAGAGTTGAAATGCATTAAAAGCCTAACAAAAATATATCCTTGAAGAAATTATGCAAAATTCAAACTTTAATAAAATTCGATAATAATAGAATTTTGGCAGACAGGATTAGATTTCAGAAAATATGACAAATAACCAGTAAAATAGAAATAAATAAAGGAATAACAGAGGTGGTGGGAGGCCCAACATAAAAATGTGTTCTTGTTGTATACCAGCACCAAGGTTCCAATGAGGTCATGAGATGCTGCATGTTTAGCTACTGCCAGAAACGATATGATTGATTTTAATTGAATTTTTGATCATTGACTGTTTGTAACATTTTACTGTTTTCAGAATTTTATGTTATCTACATCTACTCAGGGCTGAAACCCACATTTGAGAAGCTGGGTTGTGGGCTGTAGATGTATAAGGCTGCATAAGGCTGCTGTGATGGTGCATGCTATAGTGAGTGTGCTTGGGACATTGAAGCCAGAGGATAAAGAGCTGAAAACCAGCCTCTGTCATATGAGTTCATGGCCAGCCTGGGATATATTGAGAGCTTTACTCAAAAAAAAAAAAAAAAAAAAAAAAAAAAGCTGGGTAATAAGAACATATTATATGTAAAACGCAAGTATTAAATGAGTAAAATGAAGGGAAGGAAAACAGAAATCTATTGCAAAATTCTAAACTAACTGAAAATGGCATCGTATTTGAAATGAGATTGGAAAACATATATACATTTTGAAGTATAGAATAACTTTGAAAGTGAAGATTAAAAAATATTCAGATATTTTGTTGACCAAAAATGTTTTATTGATCCATAATATCTTAGACAACATAAGATAGGAAATAAGAAAAATGTGACTAGGGACAAAAGATATGACTCAGACAGTAAATTGTCTGGTACTGAAACATAAAAGTCTGTTTGGAATTGAGCTTTAGGTTTGATGAGATGCTCTGTCTCAGCGAATAATTTGCTTACAATTTGGTTGGTTAATTTGCTCAGAGAGATGGCTCAGTCAAAAAGGACTTGTGAAATGTGATGTTCTGAGTTTGGGTCTTCAGATTCCATGTAAAGCTGAACAGTGTAGTACACATTTGCAATACTCTTTTTAATTATTATATTCTATTTAATTATTATTTCTTTTATTTTTGAGATTATGCTATAATCTATAATTATATAATTTTCCCTTCCCTTTCCCTCTTCAAAATCCTTCCATCTACTATTCTTCGCTCCCTTTCGAATTCACGACCTCTTTTTTCATTATTGCATGTACATGCACATATTATATATATATTACATATTACATGTGTATATTATATATTATATGTATATTATATATTGTGCATATATACAGTGTATGTAAAAATGAACATGTGAATATATATATAATTCCTAAATATATGAAAACAACCCCACTTGGTATATGTATAATGTTATTGGTATATGTGCATTTTTTCAGGGTTCTCCATTTGGTATTGGATACACAATTAGTGCCCTTCCATGAAGACTATTTCTACTAATCTCAGCATTCCTTAGTTACCTGTAGTTCTTTGTATAGAGTTGATGCCTCCTGAGCTCCCTACCTAGCAGACTATTTGTTTTATCCTTGTTTAGGTGGCCATGCTGGTGAGACATTATGGTTGAAGTTTTTACATTCCTAGTAGAAACAATCTCATAGCAAACTCCCTGTTCTTCTGGCTCTGAGAATTCATTCATTCCCTCCTTTGCAACGATCTGTGAGTCTTGGGTAGAGGAGCTGTATTGTGAATGTATTGATTGGGCCTGGACTCCACAATGCTGCATTTTAATACTCACATAGTATGATAGGAGGAGAGGCTAAACTGGTACAAGAACAACAAGAAGAACCCCTGAGAATTAAGACAAAGTATTAAGACATCCACATAAGCACTGTGACTCTTGGGCACTGGAAGTCATATTATAAATACATATGCACAATGATAAAAAAATACAGACCTCGGCACATGCACATACACAGGTATACACATGCGCAAACCTGTACAAAGCGCTCTCTCTCTCTCTCTCTCTCTCTCTCTCTCTCTCTCTCTTTCTCTCTCTCTCTCACACACACACACACACACACACACACACACACACACACACAGGGAAGACCAGCAATAGAAAAATTTTAAAAAACAGACAAACAATTTCATATTTTGAAAAACATTATTTACAAATGTTCTACAAATTTTTCAAAAAGTACATATTGCTTCATAGAGTACTTACTGTTCTGTTGTGGTGATAAAATAATATTACCAAGGAAACTTATAGGAGGAAAGTTTTAAAAAATATATCATGGTGAGGAAGCATGCCAGCAAGCAGTAGGTATGATGGCTGGAATGGAAGCTGGTGCCTCATAGCTTGAGCTACAAGCAGAAAGCCAGACATGAGGGTTTGAAAATGCAAAGCATTCTTCAGTGACATACTTTCTCCAGCAATACCACACTTTCTGCCATTAGCCGGGGACAGTGTCTCTGCCATTAGCTGGGGACAGTGTCATTAACTGGGGACCAAGTGTTCAAACATCTGAGGCTATGTGGGATATTTTCATTTAAAGCACCACAACTTCATTTATTAAAAGTGGTGAACTAATTATTTTGTCTAAAGAAAACAATATTACCAAAGATACAAAGATATTTCATAATAATAATTGATTATTATCCTAAATGTATGTATCTATTTAATAACTAAGTTTCTAAGTACTATCAAGCAAAAATCCAGGGTTGAAATAAGAAACAGAAAAACTTACAATTAGAGATGTCAATATTGTTCTCTTAATAATTGACACAAAATTACTGAAAAAGCAATTCAATTATAACATAGTTGCAATACATTACCAAAGAACTTAACATAAATGAAATATATAGAATAATCATCCAATGAAGAAAAACAGAATATACCTTTTAAGAGGACATGGGAGTTACATTACCCCAAACAACATGTTGGCAACAAGAAAGAAGGAAAGAAAGAAAGAAAGAAAGAAAGAAAGAAAGAAAGAAAGAAAGAAAGAAAGAAAGGAAGGAAGGAAGGAAGGAAGGAAGGAAGGAAGGAAGGAAGGAAG
>CABHPP010149243.1:30152-48807 GCA_902168425.1 Peromyscus attwateri
GAAGGAAGGAAGGAAGGAAGGAAGGAAGGAAGGAAGGAAGGAAGGAAAAAAGAAAAGAAAAGGAAGAAAGGAAGGAAGAAAGAAAAAAGGGAAGGAAGGAAAGAAACAAAGAAAGAAGAAAAGTTAATCACTAAGGAGTGAAGATAAATAAGTCAATAGCAGAAAGAAAGAATCAACAAATGTTCATTAACTAAACAAAACAGTCATAAAATAATCCCTAGGCAGAGCATTCCCTTGACACATAATAGACAAAAATAGATAGACAAAATTGAACTACAAAGCAAATGTAATTCCTGAAATAATACCAAAACATCATCAATTTTAAATGACATTTAGTAACTCTTGCAGAAAACTAGATTATCACTTATTTAAACTTCTGTAAGGGGAGATTTCTTAGAAAGCATGTAAATCGGTTAATTCCTCTTTGAATCTTCCATCTGTTCTGTAACATTCTAATTACTTACACTTATATGTAGGTAAATTAAAAGCATTTCTCACCTGCAATATTAATGAAGAACCCTAACACCATTAGTAGCTTTAATATAATGCTGTACAATTCTGCATGCATCATATAAGATTCATGGGAGAAAAGCAAGTCTCGTCAGAACAATTCAAGTGTGTTGTTTATTTCTTAAAAAACAAAAGATGCCTGAAGCATGTACACTTGTGCAGTAAGATTTAATGAGCCCAATTAAAGTTTGATTAAATAAATGCAAATGATATATGTGTAAGGTATGTTTAAAAAGTATATTTAAATGGATATGTGTCTGCCTACGAGAGGCACTCTAAAATAAAAAACTAGTGAAATTAGCAATTGTTTCAGATTCTATTGTGGAAGCCTTATTTTTGGCAAAGTCGTTAGCACTTCTATCGGACAAAGTTTCCCACCTAGAAACAGTGACAAATTCTGGACAAAATTAAACACTAATAAATAAATAGATAGATAGATAGATAGATAAATAAATAAATAAATAAAACCCACTTGAATCTATAGACAATTTGAATGAAATGAATAACCTTGACGAGACGGCAGTAGGTCCACAATGAAGAGTATGTAGTCTGATTTGCTTGAAGAATCATAGGACCAAATGTGTAGAAAACAAAATAGAACAGCTAGAAAACATTAATAAAAAGAATGGAAGGGAGGGAGAAATTCAGGAAGGAGGGTGGAGGCATAGCCAGTTATCTAAAAACAACAGTGATGATAATATTTTGGCAATCTCAGCACAGGGAGCATTGCCTGGGCACCATCAAGAAACACCTTGGATGCTCAGGAGTCTGGATGTCCATTGTTTCAATTTGTAGAAAATCATCACCTCAAAGACTGCCCTTTAACTGCTGGATGATGCTATTAACAGTGACCTCAACTTTGGATGCTCCTCAAAGCACAGGGTATTAGACCTGGCAGTTGATCCTGATAACCTGAATGTCCACTTAATCTCAAGTTAATCACAAGTCTTCAAAAAGGAAGCCTTTCTTGGTCAGAGAGAGAGATGTGGCTACAGAAGTATAAAAGGCCGGAAAGATAAGGTCCATTGATGTTGCTTTTGAAGATACAGAAAAAAAGGAATGTAGGCAGCCTCTAGAAATAAGCAGAGAAGAAAATGAAGATACCTTCAGAATCACAGGGAAAAAATTAGCAGTTCTACCACTTTGATTTTACCCATAAGGAGCCTGGACTTCTGGTCTGCACACTTACAAGATAATACAATTATGTTGTTTTCTTTTAATTTTTTATGCATTATTTTTCTAAATTACTTATTTATTTATTGTTTTGTGTGTGTATGTATGATATTTGTTTGTGAGCATAAGCACACTTGTACCATAAATCAGAGAACAATCTCTGTGAGTTTGTTCTCTCCTTCCAGTATGAGTTCCAGATATCAAATACAAGTCATAGGGCTTGTGTAGCAAATGCTTCTACCTGCTGAGACATTTTGCAATCCTCACTGTAATGATTCAAACCACTAAATTTGTGGTGCTGCGTTGCAGTAATGATAACTGAAACAAAGTGTTATCTATTTTTGACACAGAAGAGGATCTCTGCACATACACAGCAACAACCACCTGACTCCTTGGACTAGGCATGCATTGGGCAGGCTGTAAACAGTCTAAAAGTAAATCGTTGAAGAGGACATTCAACTCCTACCCATCAGAGGAGGAAGAGTTGGAGGCTTGGTTCTAGCAAAGGAGATTTTCTATAAAACAATGTATGTCAATGGCTTCCATGGGAACACATATAAATTTAATGCTCCTATATTTACAATATTTGGAAATGTCATACAAATTTAATATGCACACAACAAAAGCGAACTTGACCTATAGTAATATAGAATGTCATGAATATAGATGATCACATGGTAACAAAAGATAAGAAATCAGCAAACAAGCACTTTAGAGTCTATTTTTATCTTAGCTTAATAAAATGTAAAAAATGTCATAATTAATGATGATTGAGAGAATCTCAATAAGAGAAAATAAAAATGACCAAAGTGGATCATATGACAGATTTTATATAAGCATGAAATGCGTGGAATCAAGTCCAGATTGAACTTAGTATGGATAAAAAGATCAGTGAGTTCCAACACGTACCAATAAAAATTATGAAATATGTAAAAAGGACAAAGCAAGCACAGGAACATAAGGTGATATCACAAGGTTTAATCACACTGTGACCGGACCAAAGTATCAACCCAGAGGATGGCTGGAAAGGTGCTTGGGATTAAAGTTTTTGGCAAGCAAGCATGTGCACTGGAGTTCAGATCTACAGCACCCACATAAGCCAAATGAACATGCCTGCTTGCCTGTAATTCTAGAACAGGAAAGTGAAGACAAAGGATCCATGGAGCTAACTGGCAAGCCACACTACGCATATTGGGGAGATCTGCATTCAATTAAAGAATCCTGCTCTAAAGAATAGAGTACAGAATGACCTAGAAGACTTCCATTGTCAAATCTGGACATTCACATGCACACACACATACATAACTACACATTTGTATGCCTTCACACATGTGTCCCAAAACATACACACTCATACGTAGACCACACACATAAATACATAAAAGAAAAAGAGATAGAAAAGAGGAATTATGTTAAAATACAGACCTTCACTCTTTTTTTTTTTTGGTTTTTCGAGACAGAGTTTCTCTGTGTACAGGCAACCTTCACTCTTTCAACACCAGAAAATAGATATTATATAAATCAACAAACTCTGAGCATATAATTATAAGGAAAATATTAGTAGGAAGGCCTAGAAATATCATAGTTAAAATTATTTAAACAAAACTAAAACATAAAATCTTAAAGTCAAGCATATAGGTATTTAGGGTACTTATGACCTATGTCCTGCTGACAGAAACAGTAAGAAACAACGTTAAAAATTCTGTGTACAGTGAAAATATATTTCAATAATCAATGTGAAATAAAGATATTTTCATCCAAAAACAATACAAACAAAAACAAAACAAAGAAAAAACAAAACAAACACACAAACAAACAAACAAACAAAACCAAGAGAATGTATTGCCAAAGGAAAGACACTGCAAAAGAATTAAGGACTGGGCAGACATCAGAAGAAAGCCCAAGTCCTCAGAAAGAAAAACAAACACTGGAAATGAAAAAAATTATTAATAAAACATTACTAAAGCTTAAATCACATATCAAGCCTCACACATTAATAGTGGGAGACTTTAACACCCCACTCTCAACAATGGACAGAGAAATAAAGGAACTAACAGATGTTATGACTCAAATGGACTTAACAGATATCTACAGAACATTTCACTCAAACACAAAAGAATAAACCTTCTGATCAGAACCTCATGTAACCTTCTCTAGAATCAATGACATACTCGGTAACAAAGCAAATCTCAACAGATACAAAAAAATTAGAATAATCCCATATATCTTATCAGATCACCATGGGATGAAATTAGAATTCAACAACACAAACTACAGAAAGCCTACAAACTCAGGTAAACTGAACAACTCTGAATTGAATCACCACTGGGTCAAGGAAGAAATAGAAAGAAATTAAAGACTGCCCAGAATTCAATAAAAATGAATGCCCAACATATCCAAACTTATGGGACACAATGAAAGCAGTGCTAAGAGGAAATTCTCTATCACTAAGTGTCTACATAAAGAATTTGGAAAAATCTCACATAAATCACTTAACAGCACACCTGAAAACTCTAGAATGAAAAGAAGCAAATTCACCCAAAAGGAGTAGACAACAGGAAATAATCAAACTGAGGACTAAAATCAATAAAATAGAAACAAAGAGGAAAATACAAAGAATCAATGAAACAAAGAGTTGGCTCTTTGAGAAAATCAATAAAATAGACAAACCCTTAGCCAAAATAACTAAAAGGCAGATAGAGAATATCCAAATTAACAAACTCAGAAATGAAAAGGGAGATACAGCAACAGACATTGAGGAAATCCAGAGAATCATCAGGTCATACTTCAAAAAAAACTACTCCAAAAAAATTGGAAAATGTGAAAGAAATGGACAATTTCTTGATAAGTACCACATACCAAAATTAAATCAAGAAAAGATAAACAATTTAAATAGACCTATTACCCTGAGCAAATAGAAGCAGTCAGTAATTCTCCCAATCAAAAAACTGTCTAGGACAAGATAGTTTCAGCACAGAATTCTACCAGTTTCAAAGAAGAGCTAACACCAATACTCACCAAATTGTTCCACATAATAGAAACAGAAGGAACATTGTCAAATTCTTTTTATGACGCTACAGTGAACCTGATACTCAAAACCACATAAAGATGCAACAAAGAGAATTGCAGACCAATCTTCCTCATGAATACTGATGCAAAAATACTCATTAAAAACTGGCAAACAGAATTCAAGATCATGTAAAAAAATCATCCATCATGGCCAAGTAGGCTTCATCAACATAAATCCAGCTACATTGAACCTCATAGAAGAGAAAGTGAGAAGTAGCTTTGAATGCATTGGCACAGGAGACTACTTCCTAAATATAACACCAGTAGCATAGACACTGAAAACAACAGCTAATAAATGGGACCTCCTGAAACTGAAAAGATTCTGTAAGGCAAAAGAAACAGTCAATAAGACAAAACATCAGGCTACAGAATGGGTAAAGATCTTTACCAGCCCCACATCTGACAGAAGGCTGATCTCCAAAATATATAAAGAACTCAAGAAACTAGACATCAAAATAGCAAATAATCCAATTAAAAATGGGGTACAGATCTAAACAGAGAATTCTCAGCTAAAGAATATCAAGTGGTTGAAAGACATTTAAGGCATTGCTCAACATCCTTAGTCATCCGGGAAATGCAAGTCAAAACAACTTTGAGATAGCATCTTATACCTGTCAGAATGACTAAGATCAAAATTCTGATGACAGCTTACATTGGAGAGGATGTGGAGCAAGGGGAACACTCCTCCACTGTTGGTGGAAGTACAAACTTGTACAGCCACTTTGTAAATCAATATGGTAGTTTCTCAGAAAATTGGGAGTCAATCTAACTCAAGACATACTTATACCACTCTATAGGTCTTCAAGTGTATGAAGATTATCTATCTAATTGAAATATATCTTTGTATATTACCTAAAAACTGTAACTAACATGACTATAAGTTTGATAACCATAGATGACTATTAATCTCTATTTCTTAATAATATATTAGAATTTAAAAATGAGTTGTACAAACATAATACCTTAAACAAGAGTAGAAATATACATATAGTATAACAAAATTGACATTAAATTTGTATTAATAAACCAAAATTCATACCAATGTGAAGTATTTTGAGATTAATGGTTAGTTTTAGATTGAAATAGATTTAATAATCTACCTTTATTCATCATTTCCATATTATATCCCCCTTTGAATAAAAACAAACATTCATAAACAATATTTTAGGAATTTGGGCATAGCTTTCTATACTCCTTCCTATTGATTGGAGTGTGGGCAATCTTATGTGAATCATTAAAAAATTTAGGATTGTTTCCTTAATCCTGACTGGAGTAGTCTGTGAGCCTGCATCATCTCAGCCAGTTGTTCTGAAGTTGTTCTGGATGTTGGATCATCTGGACCATCACTCCCATTGGAGACATCTTAGCGGGTCCTGGAATCATATTAACCTGGAAGGAATCCACAGCTTCTCATCTTCTATGGAAACAAAAGCAGAACTTCTTTTCCAAAGCAACATATCCTTAGACCAAAATTTTGAAGTCAAGATACCTTTAAGATATATATGTTGGTTTAACTTAGCAGCCTCTACAATCAAATGTTTCTCTGAAGTTAAAAAAAAAAATCCCAAAGACAACACAATAGTATACAGTATTCAGAATCTGTGTATTTTCAATCTTTATGTGACTTTTTTTTAACTACTCTATTTTTTAAGGACTTTCTCTATTATTTTTTTTTTCTCCCAAGCCTATGTATATTTTTTAACATACTATAACCCATTTAGAGATTTTTCCCATCTGAATCTGTTTTATTGTATTTCTTTAATTCTTTTCTGACCAGGATAGTTTTTAAACTGCTAAGCATCAGGGCTAGTACCTAAGCATCAGCGCTGGCTGCTGGCTCCACCCTGCTCAGCTTTTCAACACGGCACAAGTACCAATGAGTCAGTCTTACCTCCTCAATTCTGGAAAGCCGTATTAAGTAGCCTAGAACTCTATTTTTTAAGCCTATAGCTTTGCTCCCAAACCTGCAGGCAGCACCTAGAAGAAGCTTTTTTGTATCACATAGCCTGTGAGAAACTACCTAGTCCTCCATGTTGCTGCAGAAGCCCACCACAGACAGGGGGCGCATCGCTGTACCACAGCCCATAATGAGTGATATGAACTAGGAAGCTGCTTGCTCTTGACTCCATTTTAGAATCTATTCTTTTAAGTTCTGAGGTTTTATGCAGAAATTCTTGCCAACTGTCTGGGCGCCAATTGTTGACCAAAGTTTCTAGGTTCCACCAGGTCCTCCCCAGGCAGCAGCCATTTTTATAAAACAATCACTCAAGGACTTAATATTAATTATAAACTGTTTGGTCTATGGCTCAGGCTTATTGCTAAGTAGTGATTACATCTTAGATTAACCCATTTCTATTAATCTATGTATTGCCATGTGTCTCATGGCTTTACCTATGTTTATTATATCTTGCTTCCCCAGTGGCTCCCAGCATCTCCCCGACTCTGCCTTTCTTCTCCCTGTATCTCTCTCGGATTTCCAACCCAGCTATGTCCTGAGTTGCCGTAGGCCAAAACAGCTTCTATATTCACCAATAGTAGCAACACATATTCACAGCACACAAAAAGACCACCCCACAGTAACTGTGAAGTTTTAAAGATTATATTGACATCTTTAGTCTGAGATGTAGCTCAGTGCTAGAGTGTTTGCCTAGCAAGCTTTAGTTTATAGGTTTAGTCAGTAGTTGCACACATCAACACATTTAGACACACACACACACACACACACACACACACACACACACACACACACACACACATTTATATAAAACTTTAAATAATTACTTTTAAAAATTCAGAGCTATGCCGGGCGGTGGTGGCACACGCCTTTAATCCCAGCACTCGGGAGGCAGAGGCAGGCGGATCTCTGTGAGTTCGAAGCCAGCCTGGGCTACCAAGTGAGTTCCAGGAAAGGCACAAAGCTACACGGAGAAACCCTGTCTCCAAAAAACAAACAAACAAAAAAAAAAAAAATTCAGAGCTATAACACAAACGCCATACATTTCATGAAATTCTTAAAATGTATAATTAACCCAAAAGATGCGGTCAAATGTAGAACGGAACAGAAATAGAAAAAAAAAGCAGATTTTTTTAATGTATTTTATATTCTAGTATTCATGTTGTTACATATGTTTCTGATTCATATTTAATTCTGTTTGTTAATTTTTAGAATAATTTAACTGATAGGAAACATACTATACTGTAATCCAGTTTTAATGGGAAATTCATATTTCATAGATTTTATTTTTCAGATTAAGCCCATTTTACCTTCAAGGTTATTATTCAAATATATCACATCCAAAATTCAGACTGTCTTTGTTCTAGAGAGAGAGAGAGAGAAGAAAATTTAAATAATTAGATTCACTCCATAAAACTTTCAAAAATCTTCACAAGTTAAAAAAATCATAAATTATCTTAATGCATGGTATGGAATAGTGATAAGAAAAAGTAACAATAAATCAGGAACTGAGAAATGACATATGGCGAGTATTTGCCCCCGTCCTTTGCCTGGTATTCATGAGAAAGGGCAAGTTTTATAACTTTTAGTCACATGGACCAGTGAAGAAGAAAGCTGTAAAAGGAGTTGGCCACCGAGTTGGAAATAAATAACTGGGCATAGACAAGTGCAAACTAGAAAGCAGAGATGGCTAGTCCCATCCAGTCAGACTGTGGTGGTTCAAATGAGAATTGTCTCCTAGGCCATGTATATGAATAATTGCACCCCAGTTGATGCTGTTATTTGGGAAGGCTATGAAACTTAGGACTTGGAGCCTTGATGGAGGACGTATGTCTAGAAAACAGCACTGGGAGTTTGTAGCCTCACTCTACTTTCAGTTCACTCTCTTTGCTTCTCCTGGTCGACGACAGATGTGGCCAGCCAGCTTTCTGCCCCTATTGCCACACCTTCTTTGCCATTGTTGACTCTAATCCCCTGGACAGGAAGCCTTAGTAAACTCTTCCAAAGCTTGATCCTGGCCCTGGTGCTTTCTCATAGCAAGGAAAAAGCCCACTAGTGACAGAGTAATAAAAGGCTAAGTTTTCATCACGAATGGCAGGGCAATTTTAAGTATTGGATGGAAAGAATAAGAATTTGAGGAAGCACAGCCTGCAACTTGCACTTAATTTAATTTCTTATGAAAAAGCGCATAGTAATATCAGACGTAATATTTAGGATCTTCAGTAGCAATTTAAGATTTCATTCAGTGTGCTGTTTAGTGAACCTGATTTGAAGTTTAGCAAGGCTTCCATGGGCCACATTTGGTTTTTCTGACAGTTGTCACCATGAGACTTTAATTACTTCTAAATGCAAATTCTACTCTTTCTGTGATGAGTAGAAAACTTACTTAGGTATTTCTGAGTCCTGGGGAGAATTACATACTGTTTAAGGATAGAGGAGAGGAGGAAGAAAAGAGAAAAAGAAGCTGACTGCAAGAGAGAGTGAGAGTACTAGAGACAATAGAGAGAATTATCTATGTGGTGAATTTGCTAATAGTGATTGTAGGTCAGTCTTTAACTTTCCAATTTGCTCCTTCACTCTTGCAAACATGTGTCAATGAAAGTGGGAATTCTGTGGATAAAAACTTATATCCATTATCATTCGAGGAATGGAGTTAACAGAAGGACACCTGAAAAAAAATAAGGTAGAGTATTTAATCATTACTCTCTCTTTTCACATGGTTGACTGTACCCAAGGTATCCTCTTTATATTGTAGTGGTGCTCTAAGATGCCTCCACTGAAGTCACATAATTCACACAGCGTGACTGCCTGTTCCCTAAAACTGACTTAATCTGTATTGTGGTAAAATGTGACTCTTTCCCTTCCCTCTTTAGAGGAGGCGTAATTAAGAACTTCCCCTCTTTTACATAACTTGTGGTGGGAAAAGCCATTCCCACATGCATGCATATATTTTGGTCGCACTCTTCAAAACTATTATTTGACTAATCCTTCATTACATAATGTCTGACAGTAAATTATTTTTGTTTTGTTTTGTTTTTGTTTTGTTTTTCGAGACAGGGTTTCTCTGTGTAGCTTTGTGCCTTTCCTGGAACTCACTTGGTAGCCCAGGCTGGCCTCGAACTCACAGAGATCCGCCTGCCTCTGCCTCCCGAGTGCTGGGATTAAAGGCGTGTGCCACCACCGCCCGGCCAGTAAATTATTTTAAATGCAAATATTGTACCTACATTTTATGCTTCTATACATGCATTTTGATTACTTTTTAATATGAATCTCACTAATAATAAAATGAATCTAGGAAAATATATAATTCAATATTTAACTATATATGTTATATTCTAGTTTTATTTTATTCCTTCATAAATTGTCTGAAAAGTATCAACTAGAGCAGTTTATCATAAGGAATTATACAATTTATAACCATAACTATAATTGAAAATTTAAATTAAATTTGTATCTGTTGGGCTACAAATTCAGTCATATTTGTAAATGAATCTGTGAATTTAATGTATTTCATAGTATATATAATATAGGTATAATATACATTTATGAGAAATTCTGTTTGACTTTGTAAATTTGTTTACTGTTTTAATTTCTTCTCAGGTTTCTTATTAACCATTGGTGTTCTTTTTTAATTTTTTATTGCCTCCTAAGAAGATGCCACATGTCTTTCATTAGTTGATATTTTTTTGTTAAAACTAATTTGGGTACATAGTCCATTCAAATCTGTCATTGGCTTTCTAAGCTTCATTAAACATCATAGGCCAGTAGCAAATTGCTGCTTCATTGCACTAAACGGTCCTCTTGTCACCTAAAATAGTTCAAGCAACTTCTAAAATGGTCCAACTTGTGCTCAGAAAATCATTTAATCACTAAGCTCACTATGAAAAATATCAGTGCCATCCATGTAGTACCATTGTTTGTCATCGATCCAGTTCTTTCTTTCATGGAAACCAGGAGAATACATGATAGAATTCATAGATACCTCCACTTAAACAGAGACCATGCCAGAGAAGGCAGCAGTTATTTACTGGCTTTGCTTCAGGGAAACAGTTTGCAGGGATACAACAGAGTTTAACCTGGCTGCACACTAACTGGCTTTCCTTTAGATACAGGGCAACAGATTTGTTCAAGAAAATGAACAAGAGGAAGGTGCTATACTTCAATGTCAGGGATTGCATTTCAAATATTCAAAGTTGAGAAGAAGCACTTCTGAAGAGAATCATCAATCTGTAAAACAAATTGCCCATCTTTCAACAGTACAAGCGTGACTTTAAAATGATCCTACAAAATGGATCTGATATGTAATAACAGTGTAGAAGAATTTGTAAAACACAAATTTATGCAAGAAATTATTAACACGTCAATTGTTCAAGACATTATTTTCTATCTTCAGTGTTCTAAATGTAGGTTTACTATAAAGACAAAAATAAATGATCATTTTAATGAACATTAAAAACTAAATACATAGGGATCGAAAAATGTCTCAGTCGTTAAGAACACTTCTTGCTCCTACATGGGGCATGAGTTCAATAAACAACACCCATTTGATGGCTAACAACTATCTGTACCTCCAGTTCTATGGAATCCAGGGCTCTTTTTGGGCCTCTGGCAGCATCAGACAAGCTCATCCTATGTATGTGTACACATGCAGGCAAAACAATCACAAAAATAAAAGAAAAATATATTAAAAATATACACTCCTCTGTGAATAATTATTTTATAGGAAAAAGAATTTAGGGGCTCTTATATTTATAGATAATTTGAAATGAAGATGTTAAATACAATTGTCAATTTACTTTCAAATGGCACATATTTGGGGCTAACATGAAATACCCACTCTTTGTCTTATTGCTCAAAAATAGCTTTGACTTTATTAGAAAAAGCTAGTGACTACCTGATTTCTAATTATAAGCAATTTCATATAGCTGAATATGGAAAAAGGTCACACTACTTATTAAATAAAGGAAACCTGTGGGATGGTAATAAGATATGTACTTGACACTAGGATTAGCACAAATCAAGACTATTTTTCCAATGCTACAACATTTTTTACAATGAGAATGTCTTGGAACATTCAAAACTTGCCCAGTTTAATTTTCTCCTCTTCAGCTATTAACCTTTCATAAAATATTTATTTTTCATATTTATTAGTATATATATACATATATATGAATATATATTAATACACACACACATATATATATGTGTGTGTGTCCATATTTGTGGACATAACCATTTATTAAACAGCATATTAAAAGTTTCTTGCTCCTTGTAAAAAATAGCAGATATTTCAATATATGATTAAAACTCAGAATTTTGGTATATTAAGAATCTGTAAAAGGGTGCTATACAATTAGTATTATAACACTCAAATCTCACATTAAGTGGTACCTCAATTTTTTTCATTTGAAAGCATAGATATAATTGGACCAAATTTCAGTGCAATTATCAATACGTGCAGCATCTAGAAGAGAAAGGATAAGGGTGATCAATACAATCTTGTGTCTTTGCCTAAAAGATTTAAGTAGCAAGTATCTACTGCATTTACTGTGAAATTAGAACACATGCTAAGGTAACTACGATATTCTTAACTAATACCCACCTGAATACATTTTTCACAATTGTTTTTTCCTGTTTACTCTAGAAGCATTATCATTATAATGCTTCAGAGTTAAGCAAATCCATGCTCAACTCCCCTTTTAATTCCATTCAGTCACCTCCAACTCATCCACCTCCCCAGCTTCATGCACTTGTATGTATGGTTTTTTATTTTCCCATTGAATGCTGCCAGTATGCTCATATGTAAAAGATCATCCATAAGGACAAATATTTTTATGTTTGTGAGAATTCCCAATTACTGAATGCTTATAATATAGATAATCTGGAACTTTAATAAAATATGAATAAGAAAACTATGAATATGTCATTATTTGCTTATATCCAAAGATATTTATGGTTTTATTTTTATCTTCTATTTTGTTGGCCTATATATTGAATATATATATATATATACATATATATACAGAGTTTCATTCATATGTACACATATATGAAAGTTTTCAGAAGAAAAGATCAATTATAGAATGTAGTTTAATCCATGAATTTAACTACATAAATTATCATACCAATATCAATAACCATCCATTATTATAAGAAGATGGATTCAAGCCACTCATTATTATAACAAGATGAATTCTTTTCCCCCCTTTTGATCCATATATCTTTACTTGCAAGTTTGCATTGCCAAGAGTCATTGGTCTGGTTTGAGTTCTCTGGTTTCTGCTACACTATCAATGCTGGACCCTCACTGGGATTTCTTTTGGATCCTGTTGTTGCCCTGTGTCATGGAGATCCTAAAGCTTTAGATCTGCAGGACCAGCCCTTTCACATGCTCCAGCAGATCACAAATGGAGTGGATGCTGGGATGGGCCAACTCATAACCCCAGTTCTGGGCCTGGGTAGTTGCACAGTTGGTCAGCCCACCAGCTTTCCATTGTCCTCATCACCAAGATGAGCTCTTCAGCATTACCCTAGCTAGTTTACTCCTTGCAGGAATTAGCAAGAGTGAGGCCAGTTTTCCTGTTTTCACATCCTCATGGTCAGCTCTTCCACACCTATGCCATCAGGGCCGGCACTACTGGGTTGCCCAGAAAAGGTACAGGGGCCACTCTGCCAAGTGCTGTAGCTAGTGAGGGGAAGAGACAGCTCTCCCACCCTTAAGACCTCAGGGTCAGCTCTCCCACCTGCCACAGGTGGTGAGGGATGGGGGTGGGCATCTCTCCTCACTAACATCACCATATGGCAGATGAGGGGTGGGGCCAGGTCTCCCATGTTCACAGTTCATCGGTACCTGTTTAGTTGGGTCAGCTCTACTATGCTGCCCAGGTGAGGTGCAGGGCCTGCTTTCCCAGGTGTTGCAGTTGGTAAAGGGAGGCTCAGCTCCCTTGTCAGCTAGAGGTGGTGGTAGGGACAAGGGGGAAGGGCATCTTTCCCTCACCCCCACTACTAGACCACAGACAAGGGAGGTGGCATCAGCCATGGCCCTCTCACACCCTCAGGGCTAACTCACCTGTGCCCATGTTTACAGGGTCAACTCTGCTGTGGTGTCCAGGTAAGACACTGGACACATTCTCCTAAGTGCTGCAGCTGGTGAGGGGTTGGATCCCCCCACCTGCTGCAGGTGGTGAGAGCTGAGGGGAAGCATCTTCCCCTCATCACATGGCAGGTGCAAACTGCTCTCCCATTACAAGAGGAATTCTTAACCTTTTAAATTATTCTTTAAAAATTGCATTTATATGATGTATGTTTATGATATCTATCTCCCAGTACCTCCTCCCTCCAGCTTACTCCACCCCTGAAACACAACTCCCTCTTAACTTCTAGCCTTTATTTTTAAAATAATTTTTATTCATTTTAAGGTCTGCACATTGATACAATGTATGTTAATCATATCCATACGCCACTACACTCCCACCCCCCTTTGTGCCTTGCATCCCATCTTCCTCTACGTTTTATATCTTCTTTTTATTTATTTTTACAATTTTTTATTAATAATCTGCTGAGTTCAATTAGTAGTGTCCCCAAGCACATGGGTGTGTGATTATCCACTGATACCAATGGATGCATACCCAAATAAGAATGATTCTCTTTGCCTCATTAACCATCAACTACCAATAGCTCCTCTGTGTGTTGATATTGTGTCCCCCAATATATTGTGCACCCTAATAAACTTATCTGGGGTCAGAGAACAGAACAACCACTAGACAGACATAGAAGCCAGAAAATGGTGACACACACACACCTTTAATCCTATCACTTGGGAGGCAGAGATTCATCCAGATCTCTGTGAGTTCAAGGCCACACTGGAAACAGCCAGGCATGGTGACACACACCTATAATCTCAGGAAATGATATCAGGAAGCAGAAAGGTATATAAGGCGTGAGGACCAGGAACTAGGCTTGTTAAGCTTTTAGGCTTTTAGCAGCAGTTCAGCTGAGATTGATTCCGGTGAGGACTTAGAGGCTTCCAGTTTGAGGAAACAAGATCAGCTGAGGAATTGGCAAGGTAAGGTTGGATGTGGCTTTTTCTGTTTCTCTGATCATTCCGCATTCACTCCAATACCTGGCTTCATGTTTTTTTTAATTAATAAGACCTTTTAGAAATTCGTGCTGCACTTCTGATTGGGTGAGGACTTGGGGGTCCTTCTCTCATTCGTATTGGAATTTTGACTAGCTTGGTCTTGTGCAAGTCTTGCCCAAATGATCACAGTTACTTGCGTTCATGTGTGCAACAACTGTGTTATGTCTAGAGGACTGCATTTCCCCGGCACTACTTTCCATCATCCTGTAGGTCTTGGATTCTTTGTCTATACTCTTTCCTGCTGTCCACTGAGCCTCAGATGAAAGAAGACTGATATAGATGTCACGGTCACTGATTCTAAGGTTGTGACCAGTTATGAAACATTACATTAACCCAATGAAAAAACAAATTTCACTGACCAAAGTTGAGAGCAGCACCCATCTATGTATATTAATATAGTATTTAGAAGACAGTTTGACAATATGAACTTTTAGCAAAACAGCAGAGGGTACCTCTTCCCAATACCCTATGACCTTCCCAGTCATGGGTTATTGACCAGGTTAACAGTAACAGGCATGAAATTCCTCATGGCTCGGGCCTCAAATCCAATCAGTTGTTTAGCTCTGTAACTCTCATGGCATTACCACACCAGTTAGCACATCATGACCGATGCTCAGTATTGTAGCACTTAGGGTCTAGTGATGGGTAAGACCACTGTATTTTTCTCCTCCAGCAACCTGCATAGCACCTCATGGCACTGTGTAAAATAGTTATCAGAGGGATCATTTTCTGATTAGTTTATTTCCCTGTCCTGGGTATAAAGTGATTGGTTTTTATCAGCAATCAGGTCTCAATGTCTGGATATGGTGGGCCACCAAAAGCAATGGCAATAGCCAATGTTGGTGTGGGTTGCTCTGGGATCTCTCTACAAATGATTTATAGGGGTTTATCCCTTATTTTTCTGCCCCCAGTATTTTCTCTCTCTAGTTTCATAATATCTATACTAGCTGAGAGATTATGTTTAAAGGACAAGTATTCTTTTGTTTATTCTATAGGAAGCTCATAGGAGGTAAGTCATAATTCTGAGAGTATGGATACCATAACACCAATTTTGATAAATCACCACAGCAAGAAGCCTGGGAGAGGTAGAGATAGAGTATATTCCTCCATGTGATTGGCCTGCTTTATTTCTCTTCTTCTGTTAATGATCCCCCACCCATGTGTATAACTTTCAGTTTGTATATCAACTCCTTTTATGCTGTTAGATTTCTTTCCAAGCTATTTCATCTTGTCTTGATAGCATTATCCACACTACCCACTATTTCTACACTCACAAAAAAATAGATTATTGAAAGATTAGTCCCATGACAGTTAAACTGATTCTACCAATCTCTTCCTTAAGAGAAAATTATGACAATAAGTAATAGCTTTCTTTTTCTTGCTGCTGCCTCAAAATAGCTCTCCAAAAGAAGAGGGTGAGTTATACATTCAATACACACTTAATTTGACAAGATCAGGACTAAATTGCTTTTCTGAGTAGTTCTGATTACAGCATATTGTGCTAAACTGTTATGTCTAACTGTGTAATCAAATAGACTATAAACTGTCTTTTCTATGAAGCATACTAAAGCCATACCAGGAAAGTGGGTAAGAAATATGCAAGTACAGATGCAAACATTTAACATGACATACACACATGATGAAACATATGGTGTTTCTCTCAGAGACCCACCAAATAGACCTTTAAACACAGAGTTGGATACATGATGCTGCATCTTGGATTAGCACAGCATTGTAGAACACCACACAGATACAGAAGCCATTAAAAAAAATTACCAATGTATAGACTGCATGTGCATCCAGATACATAAAGCACAATTTTCTAACAATGAGTCTAATGAAATAGTTTCACAGTTATCTATACCATGTTCTAGTTTGCCTGGTCTCTAGCATTAGTTGTCTGGGACATTTGTGAGTGAGAATATGAGGTACGTTTTTATTCACTTAGAAAAAAATCCCAACACTCCAAAATTTTGCTTTAAGTACAGGATTCAGGGTCTTTTATCCTGTCCCTTGATCATATGAATTAATTTAGTTTACATAAATGAACAGAATAAGCACATGCTCTCCAATAGCATATTAAAATCAAAATCTCACCTATTGTATACTCTATATTGACTAACTGACTCCCAAGTTTATTATGAGAATGAAAGGACTGATTGAATAAAAAAAAAAAAAACAAACTTGAGGAACTTACACTAGCTCCATACAGACCTTAGTACTGAATGTGATTAATAAAAATGTGAGTTATTGGTAAAAGAACAGATTAGGACTCAATGACCATATTAGAGACCAATAAATGAGAAGCACTCTGATACATTCAAATTATTTTTGGCAGTAAGATATAGCAAACTCCTGAAGCAAGGCATAGTTTTCAAAACACAGCACTGAAATCTACTTTTCCATGAACTGAAGAATGATAAGGAAACGTTGTTACAAAAAAATGGAATACTGTTCTGCTCTAAAGAAAAATGAAATTAAAAATGTATATAAAATAGAAGGACTTAGAATGTATAATATTAAGGAAGGCCACACAGTCACAGGAAGTAGAGTATATTCACAGTCTCACTCTATGTGGATCCTAGATTAACATATGTGTTTTTGAGTGCACGTGTGTGTTTGTGTTTCTAAAGAGATGTGCATTTGAATATCTTTTAACTGTAGAAAGGGTAATTTTTGGGTGATGGGGGAGAGCAGATTCAGGGAAAGGACACATGAGTCATGGAAGAGGAGATAGAATAATATTTTCCTAGTTCTAACTTGCCATGGGGTTTTGGTGGTAGGTAAGTACAAAAAGATCTATTTGACAGTGAAATTTTAAAATCCAATGTGAATCTCCAACAACTTTAGAATGTCTGTTTTAATCATTCAGAAGTCTATTGTCATGTGCAGAATTTGATCAGATTGATTTTGGTGTGTGATTTTTTTTTCAATTGCAAGTATTTTATAATAAATTTTAAATGAAAATGGCAGTGCTGGATGTAATTTCATTAGCAAAATTATTGATTTTTTTATACAGATGTTGCACCTTTCATAAGATTTATTTCAAAATGAGGCAAAGATCTAAAGCAAGCATAATACTAAGGAGTTTCTAAGAAAGAGGAAAATTAAGTTCATTTGGAAAATGGTGGTGATATTTTAGAAACATATCAAACCCCAATTTAGTAAAAAAAGAGATATTTGACTTTATTAAAATTAAATGGTTTTTCATGGAAAGGATGATCCCAAACGTAATTACAAATTGGGGGAAAGGGGCTTCTAAAATGTAATTCTGATCAAATTTACAACTATGACAGCATCAGAACCCCCGGGAAGACTGAGAACTGGTAGGAGTCATGGAAGAACAGCATCTCGAGGAAACAGTTTATAAACATCTTTCTAAATAAGCACGAGCCCAGCCTATGATTGAGCGACCACGTGACTTAGTATTTGCATAGAGGATTGTGAGTGTATGTTGCATAAAAACCTGCGTGCACATGTTCAGTGCAGTTCACAAGTGGCGTTCATTAGAAGCTAGGGAGGAAAAGGACAAAGACTATGTAAGGGTACATTCAGATAATGGAATATGTTGAAAATATTTAGAACTAAAAGAAAAACATGATCTATTAAGATATGAAAAGACATTGAGGAAATAGAATGTGACTTACAAAATTGAAAAAGGCAATCTATAAAGAAAGCGTTTCTTATGATTCCCAGTTACACTCCATTCTGGCGAAACCATTATTCATGGGGATTGTGGTCTAAGATGCTCATTAGATGTCTGTTGCCCTCTTACACACAGAAAACTGTGTATATTATAGTTTTTTTTT
>CABHPP010149244.1:0-25191 GCA_902168425.1 Peromyscus attwateri
AAGCAATATAAGTCTCTGAGTTTACTTGGTTGGGTCTGAGCAGCTGTGGGACTGGCGGGTGACACAGATTTGTCCTGACTGTGGGCCAGGCAGGAAAACTCTAGCTACACTGACATTTTAGCTCACCCATCTCCCTCTTCTAGGATGCCAAAACAATGCTTTCCATACTCCTGGGAGACAGAGGCCAAAGCCAGAGGGCCTGGTCACTGACAGGACTGTGGACTGATGTCCTCTAGAGTCACAGCAGGAGAGTAAATCCCATTTGACCCAGCTGACCTAGTTAGGTGTTCTGTCACAACAGCTCAGGACCATCTCTTCACTTCTAGACAACAGAAGGAGACATTTCAGGGCTGGGAGATGCGGTTCATTTGCTAGAGTGCTTGCCTCAAATGCAGAGAACCCTGGGTTCAGTTCCTAGTCCTGGAAACTGGGTATGACAGGGCATAGCCGTAATCCCAGGACTCAGGAGATGAAGCAGGAGGATCAGGAGTTCAAGGCCATCCTCGGCTGGCATGGCAAGTTCAAAGCCAGCCTGGGATACAATGATAACACATCTCAGAGAGAGGTGAGGAGGAGAAAAAAAAGACAGGAACAAGAATGAAAGAAAAAGAAAGGGAAGGGAAGAAGATGTACTTGAGTGAGTCCATCAGGGAGTCAGAGTCTCGCTTGCTTGTAGCCAATGAACTGCATTGTAGATCAGCATGAATGTCAGGCCATCTCAGGCTTTTTATTAGTAAACTTTTTTTTACTCTTCTGATATAGTTTAGGAATTTTCATGTTTCTGCCAATCACCGAAGCAATGCCAACTTCCTGGTAAGATCTTAGAATGCAATTTTGAGTCCATTCCCAGGTGGTGATTCTCTATAAATTGTTTCTTTCATTGTGGGCAGTTTTCTAAAGTTGACCTTTGCAAAAGAGGAAAGCTAAGAATTGAGTGGATGGTACTCTGGACCCATTTCACGGTCCTCATTTCTTCTAGCCACCCTCCCTGCAAGCTCCTTCAAATGCCCTAATGCTAAGGAAAATCACATAGCCAGCAAGATGAACATGCTATTAAATTACATACATTTAAAGATTTTGTAAACATATGTGCTATCCCCATTAATTAAATGAATGATAAATGAAAGCTCGGGAATATCTTAGGAAAGAATAAGGTGGGCTGGGGAGATGGCTCCATGGATAAGTGTGCTCACGGTACACACATGAAGAGTTTGGATCCCCAGCACCCCCATAAAAAGGCAGGCATTACTATGCAGGAGTCCTGTAACCTCAATGCTGGGGATGGGGTGGGGGATAGATAGGTGGACCTCCGGGGCTTGCTGGTTACCAGCACAGCTCCTGGTTCAGTGAGAGACCTTGTCTCAAGAGAATAAGGTGGAGAGTGACAGCACAGGACAACTAATGTCCTCCTCCACACATGGGTATGTGTACCCAACGTACACCACACTCACTTACAGATAACAAAAAGGAGGAGGGAAGAAGGAAGGGAGGAAGAAAGGAAGGGAGGGAGGGAGGAGGGGAGGAAGGAAGAAAGGGAGAGAGGGAAGAAAGAAGGGAGGAGAGAGGGAGGGAGGGAGGGAAAAAATGAAGAAAGTAAAAAAAGAAACAAACAGAAAAATAATGTTTCTGTTATGTTATGAACAGGCTCAGGTGTTGAATACTTGGTTGGTCCCAAGCTGACTTAGAACATTCTGGAAAGTTTGGAGGTGAGACTTAGTTGGAGGGTGCACTCCTGAGGGTTATCCCTGTCTTCAGGTCCCTTCCTCACACCCCTCGCTTTCCAGTCAAACACTCTCAAGTGTGGCAAGTGGCTTCCCATGCTTAGCATTTCCGGGCCGTTGATGAGGATGGTGAGGAGCAGCACGGAGCTCGGCTGGAAAACATGGAAAGTTCATGTTGGAAATAATATGCAAGCTAGAGGAACACACAAACAAAAATATTTATCCAAGGCCATCTGCAGGGCTGGGAACGGGCCTCAGTCGGTAGAGTCCTTGCCTAGCATGCAGGAAGACCTGGGTTCTATTCCCCAGCACAACACAAACTGGGCATGGTGGTACATGCCTGTAACCCTAGCATTTGAGAGGTAGAGGCAGGATGGTCAGGGGTTTGAGATCATCCTTAAATATATTACACAGAGAACCTCTGATTAGATGCTTAGCTTCCTGTGTTAATGTGAACCATAGGAATGCTACCCACTTTTTCCCTGGTGACAGGAACTTGTATCCAGTGTTCATTGCACAGTTCTTCCATCCCTTGGCTCTATAGGTCTCTAAACCCCACCTCCATCCCCTTTGCCTCAACACATTCTCTAACACCGCTGGACTGCACCTCTCATGGACCCTGTAACCTATCCCTTTACTTGTAAGTTACCCCACGAAATAAACCTGCCTTTTAACTACGTGGATTTGCCTCAATACTTCCACCAATATCTGGCACTCACATGAGGCAACTCCAAAGGCCTGGGTGACTTCCACCCTCAGCCTCCTCTGTGGCTGCTGTGGCACGCTTTCCACACTTATCACACTTCCCTGTCTCTTCTTTTCTGTCTCTTTTAAAACTTCCCCCCTCCTGGGGACCAAACACTTACCCATTCAACCCTTAACCTCTTGGTACTGTTTCTTCCCTTCCTTTGCTTCCTCCTCCCTGGCTGGCGGGCACCTGAACCTGCCTGCAGAGTTCCATATAATCCTGAGCGCTTCCGAGGTTCCATTCCTGAAGAAAGGGAGCAGCTAAGTCCGGTCTCAGTTCTCCCAGCAAGCTTAGCCCCCAGGCTGATTAAAAACTGTAGTTGGAAGACTAGATAGTTATAATTTCCTTAGTTATGATAAAAGATAAGTTAGATATGAAACCTTAGACTCACAAATATAGGATAGATAGGATATCTTCTTTAATTTTGCCAAATACAAATAGACTACATATTATAATTCTTGCTTGATAATTGTTTTGTTATATGTAATTTTACTGTGTTAAAGTTAAAACCTTCCTTTTAGGAAAAAAGAAAAAAGAAAAGGGGAAGTGCTGGGGATATCTTTCTGTATGCTGTGAATGTGTTGCTCCAATTGATTGATAAATAAAGTGCTGATTGGCCAGTAGCCAGGCAGGAAGTATAGTATAGGTGGGATAAGCAGAGAGGAGAATTCTGGGAGGTGGAAGGCTGAGTCAGGAGATGCTGCCAGCCACCGCCAACATGAGAAGCAAGATGTAAAGATACCAGTAAGCCACGAGCCACGTGGCAAGGTATAGATTTATAGAAATGGGTTAATTTAAGATGTAAGATTTAGCTAGCAAGAAGACTGAGCCATTAGGCCATACAGTTTTAATTAATATAAGTCTCTGTGTGTTTACTTAGGTCCAAGCGGTTGCAGGACTGGCGGGTGAGAGAGATTTGTCCTGACCATGGTCCAGGTGGGATACAGGAAAACTTCAACTACAACACTCTCTGTCCTGGCTAGTTTTAACTGTCAATTTAATACAACCTTGAATGACCCTGGAAGAAAGTCTCAGTTGACTTGCCTACATCAGACTGGCCTGTGGGTGTGTCTGTGGGAGACTGTCTTGATTGGTAAGTAGTGTAGGAGGGCCCAGACCATTATACTAGTACTCACTATTCCCTAGGCAGACCATCCAGAACTATATAGGAAAGCTTGCTGAACATAAACTTGCCTGCCTGCCAGTTAGCAGCACCCTCCATGGTTCCTGTCACACTTCTTGGGCTGTAAAGTGAGTTCTTTGGTCATAGGTAGTGCTGTGTGGACTAGCAAGCAGGCCTGCCTTTAAGTTCCTTCAGCATTGAACTGGAATCATAAACCAAATAATACAATGTAGTAGAATACTATTTTAAGATGTGTTACTTTTGTTTATGTTGCATTTGTTTAACTCTGTGAAATTGTATTACTGTGCCTGTGTAAAACACCTGAGGGTCTAATAAAGAACTGAATGGCCAATAGCAAGGCAGGAGAAAGGATAGGCAGGGCTGATAGGCAGAGAGAATAGATAGAAGGAGAAATCTGGAGGAGGGAGAAGAGAAGAGAAAAGAGATGGAGGAGGGAAGAGAAGGAAGGAGCCAGAGAAGGAGGAGGACCCAGGGGTCAGCCACACAACCACACAGCAAGCCACGGAGTAAGAGTAAGATTTACAGAAGTAAGAGAACGGGAAAAACCCAGAGGCAAAAGGTAAATGGGATAAGTTAAGTTAAGGAAAGCTGGCAAGAAACTAAGCCAAGCTAAGGCTGGGCATTCATAAGTAAGAATAAGTCACTGTGTGTGATTTATTTGAGAGTTGGGTGGTGGGCCCCCCAAAAAAGAGCCAAAAAACAACAACAATCCCTCCCTTCCTTAAGTTGATTTTTGTCAGAGTGTCCGTTATGGCAACAGAAATAAAATAGAACATGCTCAGATATCGCCTTTAAAATGCCCCTGTTCATTCTTCAAACTGTTTTTTCCATCATTTATTGTTTGCATTATCACTTGGAGTATCTCAGACACAAAATCTAAGACCATTGGCGTGACAACCATTCCTGTCCTTAAAGAGACCAGAGCACACGATGAACAACGCTGAAATCTTAAGGAGTCCCTTCACTGAAGCAGAAGAGATATGAAGATAAATGACTCCAGTCTATCCACATGTCAGGTAAGTCTCCAGCATGGGAGGGGGAAAGGCAATAATCCCACAGAAAAAGAGAGAATGCAGGAAGCCCAACACAGGTCTAGCTACAGGACACGGTGCAGTAACAGAAGTCTCCCCATCTACCATTTCAATTCTGTGACCAACCACATTTCCATGATATTAGATGGAAAACTTGCAGAGTAAATATTGCCTCAGTTTTAAAGTGCAGTCTCACTCCTCATTATGAGTGTGTTGGTGATCCACACCCATGTTATCCACCCTGCCAGGAACACCCCTGTGCGGAGAGTGTCCATGCTGTGTAGGCTACCCACCCACGAGTCACTCAGTCCCTCCTGGGAATCAAACCAATGCAGCGTTGGACTGTGGATTATACTTAATCACGGCTCCAAAATGCCAACGTGGCGGTGCTGGCCACTAGATGTGCCAGTGAGAAGTTGTGGCATCTTTCCTCTAGTTGACTTGAAAGAAGAGCACTGCTGAGTTTGCGAAGCTCTGTTATAAGAATGAATCTTCTCTCTCTGAAATTATGACATGAAGTTGGGAGAGGGATGTGGAAGGGGGCCTGGGAGGAGAAGGGGGAGGGGGAGGGAGTAATCTAAATACATTGTGCACATGCATGAAATTACCAAATAATTTCAAATATACGAAAAATTTAAAGTTAAAAAAAAAAAGCAGAGGAAAGGCTAAAGTTCACCTGCATCTCCCAGCCTGGTGCATGATGGAGACAGGCCCGCTAACAGACTGTTCCTTAGCTAGACTGTCAACAGAAATCACAGCAGTGCTGTCCCCTTTTTACGTCACAGACCCACTCTTTGGATGCCACAGACCCACTCTTTGTATGTCACAGATCTACTCTTTGGATGCCACAGACCCACTCTTTGTATGTCACAGACACGCTTTTTGTAAGAGTCATTGGTCTGGCTCGAGGCCTCTGCCTTCTGCTGCACTATCAATAATGGGCCCTCACTGGGGCTCCTCCTGGATATCCTGTTGTCCTGTGTTGCAGAGATCCTGCCATTTTAGATCTGTAGGTTCGTCCCCTTCACGTGCTCCAGCAGTTCAGAGATGAGGTGGATGTTGGGGTGGGCCAACGCACAGCCCTGGTTCTGGGCCTGGGTGGTAGCTGGGTTAGTCAGCCCTCCTGCTTTCCCTCATCCTCACTACCGGGGCAGCTCTCCAGCAAGGCCTCTAGCTCACTCAATTCAGCCTGCAGCAAGGGGCGGGGCCAGTGCTCCTGTTCTCCTCAGATCCAGCTCACTCACACTCACACCACCAAGGCCAGCTCAATTTTTTTTTTTCCCAGATGAGGTGGAGAACCCTCTCTATCTATTGCTGCAGGGGTATACGGGGTGGAGTGGGGGTCTGCTCTCCTGCTCTCCTGCCCTCAGGTCTGGGTCACCTGTGTCCCCAACAACAGGGTCAGCTCTAGTGTGCTGTCCAGATGGGGTGCAGCGGCCACTCTCTTTGCTGCAGCCGGTGAGGGGTAGGGTTAGTTCCCCCATTCTCATGACTCTGGGGCCAGCTCTCTCCCCTGCCACAGGTAGCAACGGGTGAGCAGGTGAGGGCATCTTTCCCTCACCCATGCCACCACATGGCAGACAGTGGTGAGGAGCAGGGTCAGCTCTCCTGGCTCTCACGCCCTCAGAGTTTACTCACCTGCATCCCTGACAATAGAGTAAACTCTAATGCACCGCCTTGGTGAGTTGCAGGCCCATGGTGAGGGGAGGGGCTGTCTTTCCTCTGATCTCCACACATGTGGTTCCTATGACCTTCTGTGATAATACTGGCCATGGACACCATCACAGACCCCAGCTGCAACAGGACCGTGGACCCAGACATGGTCCTCAGCAGAAGCTCAGACCCAGATGTCCCCATGGCCCCCATGGCAGCGCAGGACACCCAGATCAGTATGGCTCTGGTAGCAGCAAGGCCCTCAGACACTAACATGGTCTCAGGTGGCTGACCAGACCCTGGGCATCTGCAGGGCCCTCAGGGGTAACAGGAGTCATGGACATCACCCCAGACACAGACACAGCCCTAGGCCATGTGCTGCCGTAGGCAGTGGTCTGGGCCTTGACATCTCCATGGCCCCACGTGGCAGCACAGGCTACCCAGATCATTATGGCCCCAGCAGTGGCATGGTCCTCAGACACAGAGGTGGTCTCAGGTGGCTGACTAGACCCAGACAGAGTCACTTTTTGCATGCCACAGACTCACCTTTTATATGTCATGGACTCACGTTTTGTATGTCATGGACCCACTTTTTGTGTGTTCCGGATGCTACCTTGCTTACACAGCTCACTTTAAGGATATACACTATCACCAAATGACTGTCTTATGTTCTGGATCTTTGCCTCCAGTGAAGTTTTATCGTGGTCCCCTAGAGGAACCCTCCTCTAAGACACCCTGACAGCTGCCCCTCCCCCATCACCCCCTCATCAGCTCTAAGAAGCTAAAGCAGTCAGGTGACCTCTAAAAGAGAGTGAGCAACTCAGAGTGACACAGACTCCCCGTAGGATAGAGAGAGACCATGACTAAGTAATTAAGAGGGCAAACTTTCAAAGTGCCTGGCTCCTTCCTCATCTTCCTGACAGGAGACAAAAGCCTGGCAGCGCAAAACAAAGACCTTGTCGGCTCTGGTCTCCTCCAGCAGGCCCCATGCTGATCAGGACCTGTCACACAGCAGTCATGGGCCAATTAGCCATCCTGTCTTTCCTCAAAATGACCAACCCTAAATCAGGGGAGGGAGACCCTTCGAAGACTCTAACAGCCCCAGCCCTCAAGGAGAGAGCGTGCTTCAGTTTCCCAGGTCCTCCCTCTGCTTTGCAGAGGGTCTTTTTTGCCCCTGGGTGCCTACTGTATCCACTCTGTGTATGTGCCTTTAATAAAAGCATTTCTTCACTGGAGGAAAAAAAAAAAGATGTCTGCAGGCCACGCAGAAGAAAGAGCAGGAATGGAAAGAAGGATTTAGCCACCGCACAGTCAGTGATGACCACAGGCTAGAATGGGACAGAAGCTGGAGAAGGAAGAGTGTCCAGTGTCACCTCACAGGCCACCCAAGGAGCCAAGATGAAACAAGTGACCAGATAGGGCTGGGGGGTGGGGAGGGGAGGGCGACAGTAGCATGTCATGGGAGCCAACAGAAGGTAGCTGGGAGGAAGATGTAAGCCTGAAGAGTAAAGGGAGGGACATGGGGCATCTTGTCCACACAGCTGGATTTCATCATCATGACCCCAAAGTCAGGTGTGTTAGAGACTTCAAAATGCCTATTGGAGGAAGGTAAGGCCAACCTTTAAAAATGGAGACAGAGACTCTGGCTAAGGATTGAAAGTCTAGTCAGAGTAAAGTTGCAAGACCCCCCAAATATGTCTATGGATTTAACTCCATTCAGATACTAATAGCAAATTTCTAGATACAGACAAACTGGTTCTAGAATTCAGATGATTTCTGGCTAGAGAGCTCAGTGGATAAGGGCACGTGCCACCAATCCTGATGACCTGAGTTCAATCCTCACGACACAAACTGTTAAAGGAGAGAACTGACTCCTGTAAGTTATCGTCTGACCTCTACCTCGGCACCATGGCTTGAACATGCTCACACACTTGCTGCACCCCCACACATAAATAAATGTTAAAAACTCACATGGAAGGATCTACAGAAGCTAAAACAATTTTGAAAAAGAAAAATAACATAAGAGCAATACACTCTCCACTATGAAGATTTACTATGAATGTGTTCTAATTAGCACAGTGTGGGGTCAGCAAAGGGCTAGATCACTGTCTCAGTGAACTCGCACAACTCTGGCCATGACTCCTTATGAAGGCACAAAAGCAAATGAAAAAAAGAAAAGGTGTCCTCTTTGACAAAGGACACTTAAACAATTGGATGTGCATGTGCCAAAAAGAGCCACTTGAGCTGTGATGATGGCTCAGTGTATAAAGTGCTTGTAGAGCAAGCATGAGGACCTGAGACTGAATCCCGAGGACTCAGGTCAAGCTGGGCACAGCACTGAGCATCTGTAACCTCAGCGCTCCTATGAGGAAACAGGAGGCGGACACAGGAGAATCCTCCAGAAGCCTATGGGCGGGCTACCCTACAGCACACAGCGCAAACAAGGGACCCTGTCCTAAATAAGATGAGAAGTGACACTGTAGGAGGTGCTCTGACCTCAACATGTGCGCTGTGGCACATGTGGACCCACAGATGGATGGATGGGTAGATGGAGGGAGGGATGGATGGATGGAGGGAGGGAGGGAGGGAGGGATAGATGGATATATATATATAGAGAGAGATAGACTAACTAGATAGATGATAGATAGACAGATGATAGATAGATAGATAGATAGATAGATAGATAGATAGATAGATAGATAGAGATAAATAGATGATTGATAGATAGATGATAGATAGATAGATAGATAATTGATGATAGATAGATAGATAGATGATTGATGATAGATAGATAGATAGATAGATGATTGATGATAGATAGATAGATAGATAGATAGATGATAGATAGATAGATAGATAGATAGATAGATAGATAGATAGATAGACACTGTTCTAGTTTTGTTTTCTATTTCTCTGATATAAACATGCTAACCAAACCAAAAGCAACTCTGTGGGGGATAGGGTTTATTTCAGCTTATACTTCAAGTCTCAGTCCATGATTGAGAGAAGTTAGGGCAGAAACTACAGCAGAAACCATGGAGGAACACAGCTACCGAATCATACTTTCTTCTACAGCCCAGGCCCACCTGCCCAGAGGTGTCACTGTCCACGGTGGGCGGGGCTCTCTTCCATCAGTCGTCAATCAAGACAAATACCCTACAGACATGGCCACAGGCTAATCTGACCTGGACAGATCTTCAGCTGAAGTTCCCACCTCCCAGGTGACTCTACATTGTATCAAACAGACAATTAAAAACTAACCAGGGTTCATACATGAGGGTCGATATTAGTGCCCATGCATCATATAAAAACTAACACAGAATAAATTGAGGATCTAAATGTAAAGCATGCGACTATTAACATCCTAAGCAAAAAGACAGGAGAAACCTTTTAGGACTCCCAGTTAGGCAAACAGATCTAAAGACAAGATACTGAAGTCATAATCCATGAAAGAAAAAGACCTGGGAAACTGGGCTGATATTTTTGCAAATGATACTACAAAGAGAATGATCCAAGCTGCCAACTAGGAAGTTAAGTTTTTTTTTTAATCGCATATTTGACAAAGAAGTTGTATTCAGAGTATATTTTATAAACTGTCAACACTGTAAGTAAACAATCTATTTCTGCAAATGGGGAAAAGATTTGAAAAGCCACTTTGCTGAGGAGGCTATACAGATGGCAAATGAACACAAGAAAATATGTTCTAAGTCATTACCACTAAGGAAATGCTAATTACATTGTGATGAGAGCTGGGCTCAGTAGGTAGAGTACTTGCTCAGAATGCACAGAGCCCCAGGTTCCATCCACAGCACTGCATAAACAGGTTGTGAAGGCACACACCTATCATCCCGACACTCTGAAGGGAGAGACGTGTCTTAGTTAGGGTTTCTATTGCTGTAAAGAGACACCATGACCATGGCAACTCTTATAAAGGAAAACTTTTAATTGGGGCTGGCTTACAGTTCAGAAGTATAGTCCATTATCATCATGATAGGACATGGCAGTGTGCAGGCAGACATGGTGCTGGAGAAGGAGCTGAGAGTGCTACATCTTTGATCTGTAGGCAACAGGAAGTGAACTGAGACACTGGGCATGGCTTCAGCATATATGAGACCTCAGAGCCCACCTCCACAGTGACACACTTCCTCCAACGAGACCATACCCCAGGAATCCTTTTGCTTCCTGTTGCTGTGATAAAAACATTCATCAAAAACAACTTGGAAATGAAAGTTTATTTTAGCTTACAGCTTAAAGTCCATTATCCAGGCAAGTCGAGGCAGGAACCTGGAGGCAGGAACTGAAGCAGAAGCCATGGAGCAGTGCTGATTACTGGTTAGCTCCTCATGGCTTGCTCAGCCAGCTTTCCTATCAACCCCAGGATCACCAGCCCTGGAGGGATACTGTCCACAGTGGGAAGGGCCCTCCTACATCAATTATTAGCCAAGAAAATGCCCTGCAGGTTCCCTGATGGAGACACTTCCTCATTTGAGGTCCCTCTTCCCACATGACCCTTGCTTGTGCTGAATTGACAGAAGCCCCCAGCACAAAGCCATTCACAGTACACAACCTCTTTAAACTCTATAGAACGAGACCTTTTTCCATACATGCAATGTTAAGCATGGAACAAATTGCATAAAATTAACTCCCACACATTCTTTTTTAAAGCGTGTGTGTGCGCGCGCATGTGTGTGTGTATATATATAATTTTATGTACACCACATGACTGCAAATGCCCAAAAATGTCAGATGAAGGTATCAGATCACCTGAAACTGGAGTTGCAGGTAGTTGGAGTTGCCTGGTGAGGGTGCTGGGGACTGAAGAGGGGTCCTCTGCAAGAGCAGACACGCTCTAACCACTAAGCCATCTCTCTGCCGCCATGAACACATTCTTGAGAGACATTTTAGTTTACCCAGAGGCTCTGGCTCCACATGATCTTCTGGGGACATACATGAATTTGAGACAGCAAGTTTTCCTGAAGTCAGAGTTGGAAATAAGTGACAAAATCTGACTGTCCTTAAAGGAGATGCTCCCAGGTTAGGTCATTTGCATGTGTTCTCTTTCCACACTAGACAAATCAGATACAATTTCACTTTCTTTTCAATGGGTGTTTTGAACTAGGGAGGAAGTGATCTCTTCCCTAGCCCAGGAGCTATTGACAGTTAAGGCTGCTGGGGTTGGCGGTCATCAGTGGTGTAGCCACTGGTAAGCTGCCCCTGCTCCCAAAATAACCCCTCACCCAGGCTCATGCCAGCAACTCTAATTAAACTCAGTGGATTATAAACAAACAAACAAGCAAGCAAGCAAGCAAATAAATAAATAAATAAATAAATAAATAAATAAACAAACAAATAAATAAATAAATGACTTGGAAGTAGGAGGGGATGTTTTGTGAGGAAGAAAGGAGGGAGTGGGTGGTGAATTTAAAAAAAGGAATGGGGTGAATATGATCAGAATACGTCATATGCATGTATGAAACTGTCAAAGAATAAATAGAAAATGATTTTAAAAGAAAGTGGTCTCTTTATACAAATAGATGTTAGGGACCTGAAGAGACAGTAAGCAATGTTTCCTGTACCAGCATGTGGGCTTAAGCTGGACCCACAGAACCCAGACAAAAAGCAGGTGAGTTGGCACACACTATACTTTTAATCCCTGCTGGGAAGGTGGAGACAGGAGGATCCCTGGGACTCACTGGCCTGCCAACTTATCCTAATCAGTGAGCTCCAGGTCAGTGAGAGACCCTGCCTCAAAGATGATGGATGGATGAAACCTAATGAACAATATAGGAGGTTGACCTCTGGCCTCCACCCACGCCCGGCACACACACACACACACACACACACACACACACACACACACACCTATACACACATACATGAACATACACACACACACACACACACACACACACACACACACACACACATACACACGGGGTGGGAGATGGCATCACAGAAGAGCAGGAAGGGTACATGTCAAATGTAGAAAAGAGGCTAGCTCAAGCAGGCAGAGGCAAGGCTAAAGTGGGCTGCCATCAAAAGGAACCCCAGTCTATCTGCCATGCTGTTTTCATGACAATTATTCACACAGTGTCAAAGTACACACACAGGAGGGAAAAGCAGGCTCCCTATGAACAGGACTGAAATGTTAACAATGATTCATGTTGGGATTCAGGAAGTGAGTAATTGTGATTCTCTCCTTTCTGGTTTTTCTCCTAGGAAGGAGAAAAGGAGATGGGGAGAGAGGAAAGGTTTGCATCTCTGCCCTGATATCCACTGGCACTCTCAAGAATGATCGTATCAAGGGGCTGGAAAGATGGCTCAGTGGGCAAAGTGCCTACCATGCAATCGTGAGGACCCCTGTTTGATCTCCAGAAACTATGTAAACAAGCAGTAGACATGGGGTGGTGGGGGCGTGTGTCTGATAGAACTGCACAGGGCAAGGAGGAAACAAGAGGACCCCTGGGGCTTGTGGGCCAGACAGTCCAACCAAAATCAGTTAGCTCCAGGTTCTGTGAGAGACCCTGCCTCAAAAATAAGGTGGAATGTGATAAAGGAAGTCACTCCATATCAACCTCTGGCCTCTATATGTACACATGTATACACACACACACACACACACACACACACACACACACATCACACCACACCACATCACATCACAAGCTTCACAAGAGATGAAAAGAGCAAGAAGTTTCCAACAAGCTTTCATATAGCAGAGGATCTAATCACCAAATGGTAGCATCTTTGAGCCAGGCCTGGCACACTGGGACTATGTGTTCAGCTAACAATCCCTTTGGTTTCTCTGAGAATGAGTGTGAACTAAGTAAGCCTTGTGTAACAATACTCCCCACAACACCACGTATGCCTCCAACTCCACAGGACACAGCTGGTGGCTTAGCTTGACTCATCATCTTCTTCAGCCCAGTCAGACTCTCCTCAGGGAGCCCTGAATCAGGTCTGCAGGACTGTCAGGTCTCTGTGTGACTAAACTTCTACCTCAGGCATTTTTATTTCACCTCAGGTCCTAGGGAATGAAACCCAGCTGAGCAGAATTAAATCATCCTGCAGAGGTAGGAGACTGCCTGTGGTAGTTTAAATGTAATGGCTCCCATAATCTTATAGGGAGTGGCACTATTAGGAGGTGTTGCCTTGTTGGAGTAGGTGTGGCCTTGTTGGAGGAAGTGTGTCACTGTGGGGGCAGGCTTTGAGGTCTTCTATGCTCAAGATACCACCCAGTGTCTCAGTTAACTTTCTGTTGTCTACACAAGATGTAGAACTCCCAGCTACCTCTCCAGTACCATGTCTGCCTGCACGCTGCCATGTCCCACCATGATGATAATGGACTGAACCTCTGAACTGTAAACTACCCAATTAAATGTTTTCCTTTACAAGAGTTGCCATGGCCATGGCATCTCTTCACAGCAATAGAAACCCTAACTAAGACACTGTCCCAACAAAGATCAGAATCCTACTCTTGCGTGAGAAGTCTTAGAATGGAGTATGGCTTCAGGCCGATCAGGCTGGCTATTGTTACTTAGAAATGGTTACTACTAGTATTTAAAAGCCTGCCTGTAACTCTCCTAGTAGGAATGAAGATATTCTGTAGAGACTGTCCTAGTTAGGGTTATTATTGCTGCAATGGAACTCTATGACCAAAGCAACTTGGGGAGAAAAGGACATATTCAACTTATTTCCACATCACAGTCCATCATCAAAGGAAATCAGGACAGGAACTCCAAAAAAAGGGCAGAAACCTAGAGGCTGTTGCAGAGGCCATGGAGGGTTGCTGCTTACTGGCTTGCTCCTCATGGCTTGCTAAGCCTGCTTTCTTACAGAACCCAGGACCACCAGCCCTCCTTGTAGCACCACCCACAGTGGGCTGGGACCTTCCCATCAATCACTAATTTTAAAAAAATGCCCTACAGGCTTACCCACAGCCTGATCCTATGGAGGCATTTTCTCAATTGAGGCTCCCTCCTCTCTGATGACTCTAGCTTGGGTTAAATTGACATAAAACTAGCCAGTACTAGTGCTATGCCCATCCCCATTTTGGCTACTAGACTATAGAAAAAATGGTGTGTGTCTCCCCCGTCCCCAAATTGGACCCCTGCCTGCCAGAGAGGGAAAGGCTGAAACCTGATGCCGGCAGAGGAGGGGCTTGTCTCCCAAGAGACTTCACAGTTCTGACAACTTGTCAGACCATCTTGTAGGAGAAACTGGAGCCCAGGCAATGATGGGTCAGTGACAGGCAGGACCACACCTTGGCCGGTACTGCTTAGCTATGCACACTTCTTGCCCTCTGTTCAAAACTAATTCTCATGTCAAGTCCCAGGTGGACTTGTGGGTAAGGACCTCTATTTGTTCTTCTTCCCAATGTGGCCACAGTAAGCACATCTCCCTTCTCCGGTTTTCACTATCACTTGTCTCTTTAACTGGCCTATTGAGGTAATATGGCTGTACCTAGCTTGTTAGGGCTGCCAGAGCCCAGGACCTGACCCTAACAACTCTAGTAACATGTTGGGTGGTCCCGAAAGCTGTAAGCTTGTTGAACAAGATAATCACCTGGGACAGAACTCAATAGAAGCTTAAAATTCATCAAATTCAAAATCCTTCATAAATTTCTTGCTATTCCTACAAAATCCAGAGATGATAAACTGTGTGTGGGATACTCTGCCTAGGATGTTTGGACCACTATTGTGTTGGGTTCTGGGTGAGTTTGGAGAAGGACACTGATAAGCCAGAGCCCGGTGCTCTAAGTGTGTACTCCGTAAGTTCCCAACAACACTGTGTCCTTGCTACAACCTCAGTGTGTGCATGTGTGTGTTCATGTGAATATAAATGTGTGTGCACGTGAATACATGTGCATGCACCTGTGTGTGGAAGCCAGAGGTCACTCTCAGATGTCATCCACCTGTTTGGTTGTTTGCTTGTTTGTTTGTTTGAGATGCATTCTCTTGCTAGGACAGGAAACTTGCTGGTTTAGCCAGGCTGCATGGCCAGCAAGCTCTTATCTCAGTCTCTCTAGTGCTGGAAGAATAAGCACACCATCGCAGCTGCCTTCACCTGGGGGACCTGGGACTCAAACTCTGGGGCTCATGCTTGCATAGCAAACATGTTACTGACTGAGCCATAGCCCTGCCCCTAGAGCCTTGTTTCGAGTCCTCAATTCTGTGTTGGTTTTGTCCACACCAGGTGTGCATGTTGGCTGCTCTGAGTGCATGCTCCTGTAACTTCTACCCACTGCCCCACAGGTGAGGACAGACAGGGCTGTGGGTGAGGCGGCTCACACAGGCACCCACTGCCCCACAGGCGAGGACAGACAGGGCTGTGGGTGAGGCAGCTCACACAGGCAAACTCAGGACTCTGCCTTTGTTCATGCCGCTAGCAGCCTCTCTCTATTCGATCTGCAGACAGGCTGAGGGATGGATGACAGGTCGCTTTAGAATGTCAACCCATTGTCATCTCAGATTGGTGGCTCTCTAAATAAAGTGCAGTTTTAAATGTTCTATTCCTGAGGCTAGAGAGATGGCTCAGGAGTTCAGAGGGCTAACTGATCTGAGGGCTGGAGCTCAGATTCCAGCACCCACTCTGGGTGACTCAAAAAATGCCTATAACTCCAATTCCAAGGAATTTGATACCCTCTTCTGAAGACACATGCACACATATGTGCATGCACACACACAGACATACACACACACACACACACAAATAAAATAAAAAATGTTTTTGTAAACAATGAGTCTAACCTGTCTCTGCTCATTAGCTTGGATAAGTGACAAGTGGCACAAGATGAATTCAAGTTTCAAATCTAACCCCAAATCCAAGTTCCTGAGGCTCAGAGAGCCACCCATCATGAGTTAAGATAGGGTGTCTTCTCTATTATTTTGGGTCCCCCATTCATTAGGCTGTAAAAATACAATGTGTGAACCATAGGGTCTCAGCTCCCCTTCTCCTTTCCAAGACACAACACCCAGTAAGCATATTGTTAATTGAGTATATTTTAAACAAAGAACTGACCCTCTGTGAGCTAACCACACGAAAACTACAAAGAAGGTTGGTTACTTGTACGTATCACTCGCCTTTGGAACAAGGTGGACCTGGCTCACATGTGGCCATTCCTTCATTCGGGTCTGCTGAGCAGTTCAGCTCCTAAAAGAACTCTCTCAGGAGAGACGCACTGACTCTCTGCTCCAGCATGTGCTACATGAAAGAGACCACCACTAAGGACCAAATCAAACAAGAGGCCCAGGCACCCCGTGGCCACTTCCTCCCCACAGCAGCATCCGCCAGAGCTGCCCCACCCCCACCCCGCTTTGCTTCTGAAGAATGGGGACATGGAGGAAAGGAAAACTCTTTTGATCACTTTCAGGATATGCCGGCACTTGAGACCAAAGGTCCTCTCCTCGAGCAAACGCCGACCCTTTCTGATGCCTGCCCCAAAGGGGAACTCTTTGGAGCTGTTTTTGGCTCCCCACCACTTCTTCCCACCCTGTTTAGGAAGACTCTGTGTCGACCCAGGCACCCGTGTACTCCATAGACACATGGAAGAAAAAGAGTCGAGGAGCTGGGAAGATGGATCAACTAGTAAAGCGCTTGATACTTAAGCTTGGGGCCCTGAGTTCTTCTCTCCAGCAGCCAACCGAAGCATGCTGTGGCACATGCTTGTCTATCAGCAGCCAACCGAAGCATGTAATAGCACATGCTTGTCTGTCAGCAGTCAACCGAAGCATGCAGTAGCACATGCTTAGCTACCATCAACTAACCAAAGCATGTAGTAGTACATGCTTGTCTATCAGCAGCCAACCAAAACACGCAGTGGTCCATGCTTGTGATCCTGGTGCTGGTGAGGTGGAGATAGGCAGATCCTAGGGTTCAATGAGTAGGCAAAGAGTCCCGTGTGGTCCAGCCCCTAGCAGCTCCTGGATCCCCAGTCAAACACTAGACATGGAAGCTCAGAAGCCTTTGAGGCAACACCAACCTCAGTACCTTCACCAGGGACTATATGCCAGAATATCCTGCAAATGTGCTTTTAAGTCTCTGACCAATAGAAACACAAAAGTAGTAGCAATGATTGTGGCTCTAAGCCATGTGTTTGGGGTGATTTGTTATATAGCCACAGTGACTAGATCTACAGGTTCTTTTTTATTTATTGGGGTGTGTGTGTGTGTGTGTGTGTGTGTGTGTGTGTTGTGTGTGTGTATAGAGGTGTAGCATGCCTGTGCATATGGATGCCAGAGGTTGATGTTGACTATCATGCTGGATAGTTTTATGTCAACTTGACACAAGCTAGAGTTATCTGAAAGGTAGGAACCTCAATTGAGAAAATGTCTCCATAAGATCCAGCTGTAAAACATTTTCTTAATCAGTGACTAACGGTGAGGGCCCAGCCCATTGTGGGTGGTGCCATCCCTGGGCTGATGGTCCTGGGTTCTATAAGAAAGCAGGCTGAGCAAGCCATGAGGAGCAAGACAGTAACTAGCACCCCTCCAAGGCCTCTGCATCAGCTCCCGCCTCCAAGTTCCTGCCCTGCTTGAGTTCCTGTCCTGACTTCCTTTGATGATGAACTGTGATGTGAAAACGCAAGCCGAATAAACCCTTTCCTCTCCAGGTTGCTTTGGTCATGGTGTTTCATTGTAGCAACAGTAACCCTAAGACAGGGGGTCTTCTTCAGCTGTTCTCCACTTTAGTTTTTGAGACAGACTCAGTGAACCTGGAGCTCACTGATTGAGCTAGACTGCCTGACCAGCAAGCCTCAGGGACCCTCCTGTGTCCATCTCTCCTCCCGACTCCTCTCAGCACTGGAGTTCCAGAAACTTGCCACCACAACCGCCATTTTTACACAGACTGGAAATCAAACTCAGACACTCATGCTTAACTAGCAAGCACTTTACCAACGCAGCGTCTCCCCGGCCTTTAGCCCTACAGTCTTCAGCATACAGGAGCCTTCTCCGAGATAATAATTTACCACCTCCGGGTGAATTTAAAACATCTCACCAGTGCTTTATTTCACAACTCTCCCTCCAAGTACAATAAAGAACACTTGAGGAAAGAAAGCATAAGATCCTGAGACTTTTGCAATCCCTCTTTCAGGGTCATCGAGCATTCTTGTGGCATCTGAAGCAGGCACTGGGGGGTGTGCACAGCTGGAAACGTAAGCGTCCTAAGCATCCAGAAGGAAGGTTCAGAGTGAGGGCAGCACAGCTGAGGGAGATTCTGGCCTACCCTCTTGGACATCCTTGTCCCAACACTTGCCACCCCCTGGCACCTGCCATCCCCTGCTCCATAGCCACATCCCAAAGTAGCTTTGGAAAGCCCACGGTCAGGCATGCTGATTAATAACTAAAAGCAAAACACAGACTATCCGACTGGAAAGATGGCTTAGTGGTTAAGAGCACGTGCTGATCTTCCCAAAGACCTACCACCCAAGTAGGACAGCTTGGAGCCACCTGTAACTCCAGTTCCAGGGAATCTGACACCTACTCCATACACACATGTGGCGGACAGTCACACATATACCTTTAAAAAAAAAAAAGAAAGAAAGAAAGCAGAGTGGTAACAACCAGTAACTCATCTGGAGCCTGGCTAGAATCCCGCCCTAAGCAGCAAGAAACACATTAAGGGTGAGAGAGATGTATTAATGAGCCAAGACAGGAGCTGAGAGGGGAGAGGGGTGTGTCCGGAGGGAAGCTTCCCTTTCAGAAAGCCAATGGCTTTGCCTTTTAACTGAGCTCCCGCTGGGATCTGAGATTACCTGCTCCCCATTTGTAACTGGAAACCTTTCCATCAAGAGCCAATTACTAGGCGTTAAGATCCCCGATCTTAAAGAACTTTGAAACCAATGCCACATCAGTGCTTTAATGAACAAAGCATCCGTCTGTGATATTCAGACTCTTTCAAGCTCCGTTCCAGCTCCATCCTTACTGTTAGATGATGGATCTTCCCAGGTCCCTGTCCTGTGCAAGGCAGGCCCTCTGTCCTCCATACCACTGGCCCTCCAGCAATGGCCTCTGTGGTACCGTCGTCCAGCATATCTGCAGACCAGTGACTGGGGTGGCCCTGTCCTCTCCCTTTCCTCAGCAGAACCACAGCTCTCCACAAAAAGCCAACTCATGCAAGCAAGGCAAGGCTTGGCACCTGCTACAGAACTGGAGTACCCAGAGGCCTCTGCTCCTGCCTGTGATTCAGAATGCTCACCATCCACACACACAATTCAGCTCAAGGACAAGAGGCCCCCGTGATGTAGGCCCCAGCTCTCCTGAACCAGGTGATGTGGACCCAGCTATAGATAGTCGCTCAGGAAACCACACTCATTAGACCACAGCTAAAGCCTCTCTCTCCTGCCTGACTCTCCATGAACAGCAAATTCCTTGGGTTAAAACTTATGTAGACCTGGGGATATAGATCAGTTGGTAGCATGATTGCCCAGCATGCACGAGGCCCTGGGTTCCAGCCCCAGCACTGTACAAACTGGGCACACTGGTGCATGTCTGTAATTGTAACACTCAGAAGGTGGAATCAGAAGGACCATGAAGATCAGTTCTCAGCTACGTAGTGAGTTGGAGGCTAGCCTCAGTGAGATGAACCTCCCATCCATGGCTGGCTGTCCAGGTACCCACCATGATCCAGCACTTCCAAAGTTGCCCCATCTCTCTTCTCCTACCCCATATTGCCCCAACAACCCTCTTCAGAGACCCTTCCTTCCTTCCTACCACTGGACTTGAAACAAATACCATTACCACGAAAGTATGGGGTCCACACCACCCCCTCCTGGGAGGGACAGTGAGGCAGAGTGCAAGAGACACACAAGTGCCAGGCGGTGGTGGCACATGCCTTTAATCCCAGCACTTGGGAGGCACAGGCAGGCGAATCTCTGTGAGTTCGAGGCCAGCCTGGTCTACAGAGTGAGTTCCAAGATAGCCAGGTCTGTTTCACAGAGAAACCCTGTCTGGGAAAAAAAGAGAGAGAAAGACATAGAAGCTGGGGTTGATAAGTATAAATTGAGGCCAAGCCCCACCACTGATGGACCTGATACAAACTCACAGGCTTGTGAGCACCTGGGATAAGCTCCAGCCCTCACTAGCTGTGTGTCTTGGGGCACATTTCTCAACCTACCCTTCTGTAACTTTGCCGCCTTGGCCATTAGAGGAGAAACAAAAAGGTACACTCTTATAGAGCTATCGTGGAGATGATGTGAGCTTGTAATTGCTAGGTAGGTACTCAGAATATAGCCTGCTGTAGTGGAAATTCCATCTGCATTATCTATTCTCACTATTTATCATTGTTACCATCACTTTTCTATGTCAGTTACAGATTATCCACTACCCCTCATTAGGTAGCCATAAGGGAAACAATACAGGATTGGGGGGGCGGGGCTGGCAAGACACTTTTCACCAAGTCCAATGGCCTAAATTCAATTTCTGTGACCGTAGGCGGAAGTATAGCGTTGACTCCTGAAAGTTGTCCTCTGACCTCCACACATAGGCACATGTGTATTATGTTGCACAATGTAATACAATTCTATGTATGTGTATGTGCATATCTGTGTTCAAGTATGTGTATGTGAGTGTGGATACCCACGGATGTGAAAGGAAAGCATCAGATCCCTTGAAGCTAGAGTTAAAGGGAGTTGTGAATCCCCCAATATGGGTGCTGGGAACCAAACTCAGGTCCTCTGCAAGAGCAGTATGTGCTCTTAACCACTGAGCCATCTCTCCAGCCTCTAAACTTTTTTTTAAAAGAAAAATTGGATTTGGTCTGTGAAAAGTGAACTGTAAATTTGTGTGTGTGTGTGTGTGTGTGTGTGTGTGTGTGTGTGTGTGTGTGTGCGCGCGCACATGTGCATGGGGGGTTGCTCGTGTGCAAGTGTGTGTGTTTATTTAGATGTGTGAGGCCAGAAGTCACTCCAGGTATTGTTCCTCAGTCACCATCCATCTTGGTTTCGGTGGTTTGCTTGCTTTTGAGACAGAGACACTCATTTGCACAGAACTCATCACTGAGGCTAGACTGTCATCCAGCATGCCCTTGGAGGCTCTTGCTAACACATCCCCAGCACTGGCATTAGAGTGCATGCCATCATGCTTGGCTTTTTTACGTAAGTCTGGTGACGTAACTCAGCTCCTCATGCTTGCATGGCGAGCACTTTCCCTACTGAGCTGTCTCTCCAACCCTTGACCTGTACATTTTAAAGGTAAGAAAAATCCATCAGTTATTAAGTACTTTGTCCAAAAAAAAAAAAATTCCCTATGGCTGTAAAAAGCATAAGGACCTGAGAGCCCCATGCAAAGCTGAGCATGGCAGTTCACTCTTACAACGTCAGTGCTGAGGAGGTGGAGGCAGGTAGGTCCCTGGGGCTCGCTGGGCCACTCACCTAGCCAAATCAATGAGCCCCAAGCCTCATAAGAGACACTGTCTTTAAAAACAAAGTGAACAACTCCTGAGTAATGGCACCCAAGGTTGACCTCTGGCCTCCACAAGAAAGTGCACACATGTGTGCACACACAAGGGAATATCCACACACATTCATCCACATTAAAAAAACAATAGAAAGGAATAATAATAGATTTATTGAATATCATGGACTCTCATAACAGAAAACTGTGCATATCCCTAAAATTTTACCCAGAAGGTCAAGTGAGAAATCCTTCCACTAATACTAAGATGAGAATCCCTAATCCATATGAGAGGGTACCAGTTCATAAACACACATTCATTCACTCATAAACACCAGTTCATAAAAAGAACTCGTTACTCTACTACACACGAAGGACCTCCAGGTCCTCCAAGCCCGCAAATTCTTTTATGAGTTCCCCCAACTCCCTTCAAGGCTGAAACTGTGCCCTGCCTCTCTGCATCCCGAGTGCTCAGACATGGAGATCAGTTACGTAAAATAAGCATTGGTACCACAGGCTAGCAATGTGCTTCAATTGTGCAGTACCATCTCTCCCAGGTGAGGCCCACATCCAAATCGCTGTGAAAATGTGGCCGCACATAGCCAAAGGATCTTTGCAAGCATTAAGGATCTTGAGATTTCTACTCGATAATCCAGTCAGACCTTGGAATTTCAAAAGCCCTCAGAAGCAGGAAGTGAGGTCAGAGAAGTAGAGATGACACCAGAAGGAGACATGGGGGGATTGAATTGAGGGCAGACAGAATCTACAAATCAAGGGCACTCATGGGAGCTTCTAGAAGCTTCTAGAAGCTGGAAGCTTTAAAAAAAATTTTTTTAAAGATAGAAACAGATTTTCCCTTGAGGCCCTGGAAGGAACGCAATCCTGCCACTCCCTTGATTTGGGCCCACTAAGGCTGACTGTGGACTTCTGACCTCGAGAACAATAAAAATATTGTATGGTTTTAAGCCATATGAGCAATAAGAATAAGGAGTATACACAGTAACACTGTGGTATATCATTATTGTATAACTATTTAGGATTCTAAACAACAACATCCTAAGCACCCATCCACCCTAGTATGTATATACAACGATACAGCCATTAGAAAAGCAAAGGTCACCATTTGTCTTGTCCTCATTGGTATGCACACTTCTGTCAAGGATATACATTCCTCCATATGGGGTGATGTATTTCCTGTTCATAATTGGCTCAGCCACACACTGCAGTCGAAAGTGCCTTTGTTCGCAATGCATTGTATCGCAGATCTCAGTCCACGTGGACATGAGAAACACCACCTTTTACTTCGCAAGTACTAACTGAATATTGCAATACGTATTCTCACGAAGAAGGATGTGAACGATTTCTAGTCCTGGGAAAGACCCGGCCTCAGAAAAGTCAGGTTGAAATTGCATTTTGATTATTACTGAGAAAAAAAAAAGTCACACCAAATATTAGTAAAGTTTAATAAAGCACCCAGACCACGCAGCTACTTCCCCCACCCCAATCTCATGTAACCTCGGCTGACCTCACACTAGCTATATAGCTGAAGATGACCTTGAGCTCTGATCTTCCTGCCTTCATCTCCCACGTGCTAAGTTTACAGGCATGCATTACCATGACCAGTTTATATAGTTGTGGGGATCAAGCCCAGGGCTTCTCGTGCATTCTGAGCAACCACTCTACCAAGTGAGCTATATATCCCCAGCCCTGCTTTTCTTTTTAGGGAAAGTAAAAGTCAGCCAATGAAAGGAATCTGAACCATTTGCGACTTTAAATTTTAGTTACTTTACATCACCTGAAGTTTCCCCCAAACTTCGATTACTCCTAAAATTTCTAGTGAGTTGACTGATTACTAATCTCCCTGAGAGATGCTGGCAAAACAATACATGTAAACAGTGTTAAGATGTGTAGCACTGATTTCTCAAGGGACCGAAACGCCCAGCTCAATATGGAAAGGAAATGAATAATTCAGATATTCCCTGTCTGGGGAAAAAAATGACTTTTAGATAGCTAAGCCTAAATCAGGCTGAATTAATTAAGGAAGACGAGTAAGAAGCACAGTGGGTTCCGCCGCTGTGCCTCATAAGTTACCATCGGCAGCTTTGTATGGAATTCACAAGACAGTCTCTCTGTGAGTGAGCAGACTCTTCAACAAATTTGGTTCCAAGATTTACCGGTCAAACTGTTTACTCGCAATAGCATGATGAGAAGCTGGGGATGTGGCTCAGTTGGTAGAGTGCTTGCTCAGAATGTACTAAAGCCCTGGGTTCTGTCTAGAATCTAATAAACCAAGTGTGATGGTGTGCCTTGTAATCCTAATATTAGGGCATCGGACACAGGAAGATCAGAAGTTCAATGTCACCCTTGGCCACATAGTGAGTTTGAGGCTAGCATGGGCTTCATGAGGTTTTATCTCAAAGTGTGTGTGGAGGGGATGCCAAAATGAGTTACAAATGGTGGGGCATGTCTGCAATTCTAGTACATGGGAGACAGAGACAGGAAATGCCATTAATTAGAAGCCAACCTGGGATACATAGTAAATTCCAGGACATCTTGAACTACAAATCAAGGATGCTCATGGGACCTTCCAGAAGCTTCTAAAAGCTGTAAGTGTGAGACTCAGAATGGATGGATGGATGGATGGATGGATAGATGGATGGATGGATAGATGAATAGATAGATAAATAGATAGATAGATAGATAGATAGATAGATAGATAGATAGATAGATAGATATAGATGATAGACACATAGTTGATAGACAAATCATAAATAGATAGGAGATAGATGATAGGTAGATGACAGATGATAGATAGATAATAGATAAATAGATTGATAGATGATAGATAGATAGATAGATAGACAGACAGACAGACAGACAGACAGATAGATAGATAGATAGATAGACAGATAGATAGATAGACAGATAGCATGGCACTTGACAGAATCTAGAATCACCTGGGCAGGAAATGTCAACAAGGTTTAGGTTTCCTGTGGGCAGGTCTATGGAGGATTAACTCTATTCCATTAACAGAGGGGGAAAGGACCACCGTTGTAGTGGAAAAACTTGAAAGGAAGGGAGCTCTGAACCTTGTAAGAGCGGAAAAGCAGGCTGGGCGCCGCTGCTCTCTGCACTTGACTGTGGATGTGATGTGAGTAGCTGCTTCAAGCTCCTGTTGCCTTGACTTCCCCGCTGATGGGCTATCACCTGGAATTGTGAGCCCAACAACCCTTTTGTCTCTTAAGTTGCTTTTGCCAGGGTATTTTATCATACATACAGACAATGAGACTAATATAGGAAGGCAGGCTGGCAAGCAGAATGGTCATGAAAGCACACTCAGACAATTAGTAAACATTTCACAACTCATACCTGCCCACAAAGAGAAGACCTCTCGGGTCAGCTCAAGCCAGAAAGATGTGTTACTGGGAATGTGAGAGCCTAACAGAGACCTTCAGCTACCACACCACACCATACCACACCACACCACACCACACCACACCAC
>CABHPP010149244.1:25291-37791 GCA_902168425.1 Peromyscus attwateri
CACACCACACCACACTACACCACGCCATACCACATCACGCCACACCACACCACGCCACACCACACCACGCCATACCACACCATGCCACACCACACCACACTACACCACGCCATACCACACCACGCCACGCCACAGCATGCCATACCACACCATACCACACCACACCACACTACACCACACCACACCACACCACGCCATGCCACACCACACCACACCACGCCATGCCACACCACGCCACACCACACTACACTGCACCTCGCCCCTCCATCAAGACCAGTCTCTCAAGCCACATTGGCCATCTGCTGGTAGGAAAACCAACCCTCCAGGATAACATACATACGAGAAGGGCCAGCGACCCAGTGCTAGGTGTTCACAGGCTCTCTGTGACAAAATCCAACAAAGAGGATGGAGCTAAGGATGTGGCTCAGTCAACAGAGTGGTTACCTAGCATGTATGAGACCCTGGTGTGGTGGTTTGAACGGAAATGGTTCCCCATAGGCTCATATGTTTGAATGCTTGGTCCCCAGTTGGTGGGACTGTTGGGAAGGATTGGGAGGTGTGGAATGGCGTGGTGACACCCTTGTTGGAAGAGGGGTGTCACTGGGGTGGGCTTTGAGGTTTCTAGAGATTTGTGCCTTTTTTGTCACAGAGAGCCCGTGAATCACCTACCATTTGGTCACTGGCTGAACTCTTCTGTATGTTCTCCACAACAGTGGATAGCAGTGGTGCGTAGTTGGTTTCTATCCTAAAAATTGGCCTGAATCGGTATTGAAAAGTATTAGAATAATTTCCTTGGTAGAGGAGATTTCAAGGCAGCCTAACATTGATTCTGTATTAGTAATCTTATGCAGCTTTACAGTGGGAAAGAGCAAGCCGGGCAAAGAGAAACACAAAATGTGTGGTTTGAAGCAAAGCAGAGCACCAAGAAATGTAATGATGGCACCAAGGCTTGTGCTAAAAGAGAGAAGGAGATGCGAGATGCCTGGTTTAAAATAGAAGATGCCCTCAGGGCAAGACTCTCAGCTAAGCTTTCCACGGTGGAAAGGAAAGGCCGGAGGAATATTCTGCTCCTACAGAGTAACAACAAAGAAAATCTTGTACAAATGTGATTCGAGGGAGCCAGACTCCACCCCAAGAAGTCAGTCAAACTTGGCAGTGTTATCAATGGGATTCGGGCTTTAGAGTCTGTGATGGTTTGAAAAAGAATGGTCCCCATGGGGTCGTACGTTTGGATGTTTGTGTCATTAGGGAGTGGCACTATTTGAGAGAGATTAGGAAGTGCGGCCTTGTTGGAGGAATTGTCACTGGCTCTAAGGTTTCAAAGGCCCAAGCCAGGCCCAGTTGCTTTCTCTCTTACTGCTGTCTGTGAATCCAGATGTAGAACTCTCAACTTCTCTAGCACAACATCTGCCTGCATGATATGCTCCCCATCATGCCCATAATGGACCAAATCTCTAAAACTGTAAGCAAGCCCTAATTAAATGCTTTTTTTTAAAATGAGAATTGCTGTGGTCATGGGGGTCTCTTCACAGCAATAAAACACTGACTAAGACAGAGTCCATGAAGGAAATACAAGTAAAGGGGTTGTGGGATCTTCCTCTGTGGTTAGGGAGAGCCTCTGGGGCCAGATATATGTTAGGGGAGTCCCTACATGAAGGTCTTGAGAGGCCTTTGTGTGAAGCTGTGAAAGTGAATCCTAGATTGCATTGAAGACCCCAAGATGTTGGAGATGCCAGAGCCATCTGTCAAGAAAAGCTACAGACAGGAAATGAAGGCAGTGTAAGTGTGTTGCAGTCAGCAAAACTGGAAGGGATGATCCATCTAACCTCTCTGACATCAGACCTGAATCTACAGGATTTGGAGTTTATCCTACTGGGTTTCAGTCTTGCTTTGGGGGTCCAGTGTTTCCTCTCCATGCCCCCATGCCTCCCTTTTGCAATGGCAGTCTATATTCTGTACCATTGTTGTTAGAAATATGTTAACTTGCTTTTTGATTTTATAAGAGGTTACAATTAAGTGATTACCTTGAGTCTCAGAAGAGACTTTGTACTTTTTTTTTTTTTTTTTGAGACAGGGTTTCTCTGTGTAGCTTTGCGCCTTTCCTGGAACTCACTCTCTCACTCTGTAGCCCAGGCTGGCCTTGAACTCACAGAGATCCACCTAGCTCTGCCTCCCAAGTGCTGGGATTAAAGGCGTGCGCCACCAACGCCCACTGAGACTTTGCACTTTTAAATTGTGTTGAGACTGTGAAGTACTATGGGGTCTTCTGAAGTTTGACTAAATATATTTTACATTATGACATAGTCATGAGCCTACCAGGGCCAGGGAGTGGAATGTGGTGGTTTGAATGAGAATGGCCCCCAGAGGCCCATGTGTTTGAATACTTGGTCCCCAGTTGGTGGAACTGTTTGGGATGGATTAGGAGGTGTGACCTTGTTGGAGGAGGTGTGTCACTAGGGGTGGGTTTTGAGGTTTTAAAAGACTAATATTATTCCTAGACTCTCTGTCTCTCTGTCTCTGTCTCTGTTTCTCTCTGTGTGTCTCTGTCTCTGTCTATCTGTCTCTCTCTGTCTCTCTCTGTCCCTGTCTCTGTCTCTGTCTCTCTGTGTGTTTCTGTCTCTGTCTATCTGTCTCTGTTTCTCTCTGTCTCTCTGTTTCTTTCTTTCTCTCTCTCTGTGTCTCTGTCTCTCTCTGTGTCTCTGTCTCTCTCTGTCTCTCTCTCTCTGTCTCTCTCTCTGCCTCTCTCTCTCTCTTCTCCCTCCCTCTCTCTCTCTCTCTCTCTCTCTCTCTCTCTCTCTCTCTCTCTCTCTCTGCCTCTTTGCCTTCAATTGAAGATCAAGATATAAGCTCTCAGTACCTGTCACTATACCTTTGCTCTGCCATCACAGACACTAACCCTCTGAAACAGTAAGACCCAAATTGAACACTTTTTAAAATAAGTCACCTTAGTCATAGTGTCTGATCACAGTAATAGAAAAGTAACTAAGACATTTGGGTTCCATCCCCAGCATTGAAAAAACAGTACAAATACATACCTGCCATCCCAGCAATGATAGATGATGGATGATAGATAAATAAATAGGTAGGTAAGTAGATAGATAGATAGATAGATAGATAGATAGATAGATAGACAGATAGATACATGATAGATTCAAAAATTCAAGGTCATCCTCAGCTACATAGCAAGCACTAGGCCAGTGTGAGCAACATTAAACCATGTCTCAAAAGAAAAGCCCTATTTCCAGTGTTCACCAGTTTTCAGAGTGGACTCAGCTCACTGCCAATTCCAAGCCACCAGCTTGAAATGAACCCTCTTGAAAAAATATCCTGAAAACTGAGCAACCAGCTTGTTTGAGCCAACCCTCTGCAATTCACTAAGAGGTTTCCTTCCCTCCTTGCTAAGAAGAAAATCATAATAAAAACATTCAGACCCCTGAATCTCCACTCCTTCTAGTGGATAAAGCATCACCCTTCTGTGTAATCTCTCTTTAAGGGATGTATTCTCAATGGGTAGTAGAGCAACTGCAATGGATGGATGGATAGATAGATAGATAGATAGATAGATAGATAGATAGATAGATAGATAGATAGACAGACATAGATACATGTAAGCAGTGGCATATATATTTATATCCAAATAGATCTTGTTATGTTGGCTTAACTTAGATGTCATTACATATCACACAGTGAACAGATTTAAAGAGTCCAACTCAATAAGATTTTTGGCGAATTCAGAATTCTACAACCATCACCATGTTGACTTCAGAACACTATTGCCACCCCTAAATGCCCCTTACCTCTTAGAAGTCACTTCTCATGGGTACCAACATTCCCAGTCCTAGGCAACCATTAATCTGCTTTCTCCTTCCACACATTTGCCTGTTGTGGATAGTTCATAACACACAAATCACACAACATTATATATGATATACTATATATAGAGAGAAGGGAGCTGGAAAGATACCTCAGTAAGTAAAGTGCATGAGGATCAAAGTTCTAGCCTTAGCACCCACACTCAAGCAACAAACAAACAGATATGGATGCTAACCCAGGGGCAGGGGGATCCCTGAGGATCTCAGGCAAGTCAGCAGTACATAACTGATAAGGTCCAAATTCAGTGAAAGTCAGTGAGATACTCTGTCTCAAAACAAGATAGACAGTACCCAAGGAGTGACACGAGGCTGACCACTGGCCTCCAGATGTGTAGGCATGTGCTCAAATACACACACACACACAGAAACACACACTCACGTATGCATGCACACACTCACACATGCACAAATTGACAATGGACAATGCACAGTGATCAGGCACCCTGTAATGCAGTGCTAAGTGAGAATATTAATTGTCCTCCTATTATCTCATCAAGCCAGCTGATAAAGCTCCATCAAGGAGGGAAAGAAAACATAATAGTTAATATATCTCTGCATTGTACTGTTATGGGATATTTGTTCACTGTGTGAAGATGTATTGCTGTGACTGGTGTAATAAAAAGCTGAACAGCCAATAGCTAGGCAGGAGAGCATAGGCAGGACTTCCGGGCAGAGAGAGAACTCTGGGACAAAGAAAGGCTGAGTCACCAGCCAGATGTGGAGGAAGCAGGGTGGGCAGTGTGGAGATGAGGTAATGGGCCTCATGGAAGAATGTGGGGTGTTTTAACTTGGTTAATTTAAGTTATAAGAACTAGTTAGGAACAAGCCTAAGCTAAAGCCAAGCTTTCATAATTAATAATAAGTTTCCGTGTCATTATTTGTGGGCCGGCGGTCCCAACAAGAAAGTACTATTACACTGTGCCTGCGATTTTTCTTCTCCAGTTCTCTCAAGAACGCATTGTAAGCAGACACAAGTAGTCCAGGAGAAAGAGACGGGAAAATACCACTAGAATGCCCACGTTTCAATACTATAAAATTTCCCCACTTCCGGCAGTGAGCCTGCTCCTCTCTCCCTTCTGTGGACAGTGTCACTTTGGCTACCAGAAGAACAACCTTTGAAAATGATTCATATCCGCAGGGTGGGACAGAGCTGGAGGACAAGACTGAGACCCACACACTACAGAAAGAACTATTTTTAAAGGTGTCTCTGAAGTAACAGTGGCTGATCTTAGGATCGTCACCCTCAGCACAAAGCCCCACTCCTTCTGTAATGATGCCCATAGCAAAAAGCTCATTTGCTTTGTATGCAGGAAAGGGTGAGGGGCCAGGGAATAAAGGTGAGTGGCCTTCTGAATGGAAAAGCAACCACTAGCTTCCTATATAGTTTGATTTTTTTAAAGATTTATTTATCTATCTATCTATTTTTCTATCTATCTATTTGTTGCAAGATATTTGTACACTGTGTGAAAATGTGTCATCTTGATTGGTTTAATAAAGAGCTGAATGTCCAATAGCTAGGCAGGAAGAGCTTAGGCAGGACTTCCAGGGATAGAGAGGACTCTGGGAAAAAGAAAGGTGGAGTCACCAACCAGACATGGAGAAGAAACAGGAGGTACAAGATGGAAGAGAGGTAATACCACATGACAGAACATAGATTAATATAAATGGATTAATTTAAGTTATAAGAGCTAGTTGAAACAAGTCTAAGCTAAAGGCCAAGCTTTCATAATTAATAAGAAGTCTCTGTGTTGTTATTTGGGAGCTAGCAGTACAGAGGAAGTCTTGCTACGTTTATTTTTATGTATTCGGGTTTTGCCTGTATGTACGTGTGTGTGAAGATGCTAGATACCCTGAAACTGGATTTACAGACACTGGAGTTACACCACTACCATGTGGGTGCTAGGAAATGAACCCAGGTCCTTTAGAAGAGCAACCGATGCTCTTAACTGCTGAGTCATCTCTACAGCCCCTTGATTTTTTTTAAGTCCCACCATGTAATAACATTCATAAGCAAAAGGGGGAAAAAAGCTAATTTCATCTTTAGGTAGAGAAACAGCTTAAATGTTTGAAAGATCTTTTGTTATAAAATCACCTAAAGCCAGCAGAATACAAAACTGTATTTGTACTATGACCATCTTGATATGCTTCTTAAAATAGATTTTAAAAGTCGTCAAAATGAAGAAGAAATATTAAACCGGCTATGCCTGGGATCTGAAAGAATGGAATACTATTGCCCCTCCCCCCCCCAAAAAAAACCGATGTGTTAATTTTATCATTTTCTTTTGTAATAAATACCTGTGTTAACTGCTTTTCTCACTGTTGCGTCAAAACACTTAACAGAAGCATCTTAAGGGAGGGAGGGCTTATTTGGGCTGACAGTTGGAGGGGAGGGCATGGTGTCAGGAGTGTGAGGCAGCTGGTCACATGGCATCCACAGTCAGGAAGCAGAGAGAGATGAACACTGGTACTCAGCTCACTTTCTCCCTTTTATGCAGTCCTGAACCCCAGCTCATGGGCTGACACCGCCCACAGTCAGGGTGGGTCTCCCCTCTCCAGTTAAACCTCTCTGGAAACAGACAGGCCAAGAATTATGTTTCCATGGTGATTTCTAAATCCAATCAGGTCGACAATGAAGATTCACCATCCCAGTAACTAATTTGTCTTCACCTTTTCAACAGCCTCACCCTGTGTCATGGGTTCCCCACAGAGCACACAGGAGTCCCCAGGGTCTCTGGAGACTCGGGAAGGAAGGAACTCATGAGGCCATGCTTGGGGAACAGGTTTAACTCAGGAAACTGACCATGGGGACCATCATCCTTTCAAGGGGTCTACTGCCCCACCCCCTATGAAGAACGTGGGGGTGACATTAAGACCCCAGTCCACCTGGAGTCCCCTCTTAGTCACAGCTTCTGTCTGCTTTCAGGAAAACAGAATAAACACGCCTAATTGATTTTTTTCCCAGCTCCAGAATACCCATTTTCCTTTACTGCAATGGGCTATTAAAAATCATCCTTAACACATCTGCCCACCCCTACTGACAAAGGCTCTTCGGTTAGCCAAACTTTAATCAAACTTCTAATTCCTCCACTGGGCCTGTCTGTGTGTTTCCCTGTAAGACAGTTTCAGCTGGGGGTGGTGGCACATTTCTATGACCCTAGCACTTCCGACGGGGAACCAAAAGGACAGCGAGTTGAAGGCCAGCCTGGGCTACATAGTCAGACTGTCTCAAAAAGAAAATAAAAATCTTGACAAATAACCGTCATGATTCAGGCTAACCAGAAACCACACCCTCAAGATATATAATCACCCTCATAACCTGACTCTGCTCCCCATCCTCCACCATCCCCCAGATCTTGGCTGACGATGCAGGCTGGCTTTAGCAAGAACTCTGTTAGCTCAGTTTATCCCAAAGTCCCCTTAACTGTAATGCTTCTTCATGCAAATTTCCATTTTCTTGTGGCAAGACAATAAGGCGGGTGGTGAGAGGGGCACCAAGATTCACAAGGAAGACGCTGGTTGGCAGAAATATTAGAGACCCCCCCCCTTTCCCAACCAGGGCTACATGTAGGGGACAGGATAAGCCAAAGGAAAGTCTATGCTATACATTCGAGATGATAAAGTGGGGTCTGTGTAAGTGACCCATGAAGAGTCAGGACTCCAACGGCCCAATGCTTTTTGGCTAACCCCAATTTTCTAGCCCACTTCCATTCTCCAGAGTGCTATTTCCTAATAAACTGCCTCTCTCTCTACCAAAAGATAGGGACCCTATCTTTTGTCTCTATCAGGGACACCACCCATGTGTACCTGAAACAAAGAATTGTCCCTTGGCCAATTCTTTGTTCCAGGATACAGAACCTCCAAGATTACAGCAGATGTTCCCTGGCTTCCCAACCCATGGCTGTAACACCCTGACTCCCAACCTGCTCCTTGGCTACATTCCCAATGTGTTCAGCACTGTGTCAGCACTGTGTTCAGGGGTGAGCTCTGTCTCACCTGCTCTCAGGGTCAGGGCCCACTGCCGTGGTCCCCACACCTGTCTCTGTGGCCCAGAGTCAGTCTTTCTGATAGCACTAAAACAACACACCTGGCCAGCATCTTCAGCACCAGCCCAGCAGCCAGCACTCCCTGGGAAAGGCAGAGGTAGACTGGGTCTTAGAACTAGAAGGCCTAACACCCCAGCTTTGCTTGGGACCAAGGATGTTTCTTCTGTCAAATCCAGGCAGGCGTCCATGGGGATTCAAGCAAGACAGTCGTAAAAGCTATACGGGCCTCATTCTGGTGACAGCAGTGGTGTACAAACTGTTGTTACTCTATTTGGTTTTTTAGACTTCAGGGGTTGCAAATGGTCCCTAAGAAGGCAAGGGCTTGCTGGTTTTGTTTTGAGTGACAGGGTCCCATGAGAGTATTTATTTGAGTATTATCCCATGGAGAGTATTGACATGGAGACTCCCCACTGGGATGATATGACAGATAGCTGTCACTTTTATCCTTGATCTCTGTTGACTGACTGGTTTTTGTTTGGGTTTAGTTTGTGTTTGTTTGTTTACCTTTTGTCTTGTTTTTGTTTGGTGTTAGTCTCATTCTGTAGCCCAGCATGGCTTCAAATTTAAAGCAATCCTCCTGTCTCTTCAGGGCTGAGAATGCAGTCATGCAGCACCATACCCCTCTGTCCTAGCGTCCCTGTTCCCGGCCATACTCAATATGAATGAGTCTGGAGGCCACAATGGTGGCTGGAGAATCGTCACACCTTGGGTGAGACCCAACTTCTGATACTCACAAGCTCCCTGGAGAGTACTGCTTTATTTTGTTTTGGTTGGTTGGGTTTTTAAGACAGAGTCTATAGCCCAGGCTTCAAACTAAGTCTGTGGTCTCAAACTTGCTAGGTAGTCAAGGATATTCCTGAACTTCCGATCTTCCTTCTTCCCCACTCTGAGGGCTAAGATTATGAGCATGTGCCCCTGCCTGTATCCAGTGCTGAGGATCCAACCCAAGGCTTCATGCCTGCCAGGCAAGCACTCTACCAGTTGAGCTAACTCACCAACCCCTGGGTAGTTCTTTCATGTCCCAGAATCTATAACAGAGGGACCAAGGCAAATCCTGAAAGCGGCCAGTCCCAAGAGCAATAGCAAGCCCTGGAACGCTGGTCTTCATCTGAGAGAAGGTATTATTCTTCCAAGCACACAGCAGGTGATCAATAAATGTCTGCTGAATACATTAATCCTTTCAAGTTACTGATTTTTAATTGCTCTAAAATGAATTTGTATTGAACTGTTTTGTTCTAAGCCTGAGTAGATAAGCTACATTTTAATGAGCCTACTATATCTGAAAACAACTGTTACTTCGACTGTTGAAATGCCAGTTTCTCAAAAGCAAAAAAAAAGAACACCTGCCAAAATCCATGTGCACGAAAATCCTGGGTTCCTGCTCAGAGGTGACTAGCATGCGCTTGACAGCTGACAGGGCTCTGGCTCCCCTCAGCCACCGGTGACAGCGTCTGTCCTTAGTAAGGGCCGGTCTGCAGCCCACACCAGCAGTGGACATTTCAGCTGCTGGCCATCGAATATGTCCAGAGGCTCTGTGGAGGAGGTGGCCGAGGGCAGGAGGGGGGACTTACGGACAGTGGCTGTCTGCGTCCTGCTGCGTGTACACCTAACTCTACTGTGTGCTTACTGTATACAAGCACAGGCATGCCCAGCTGTTGTGGGATTTTTTTCCTGGGGAAAACAAGTAAACATCTATTCGCCACAGATAGGGGCACCAATAACGGAGCAAAGAGACAATTCCACCCCGGTCTAACATGGTGGTCCAGTGAGTTTGGGTCATCCACAGGAGTGTGAGTGAGGGACTGCTGACAGGAACATGGGGGAGATGGTCAAGGATAGATGACCTTGAATTTCTGATCTTCTTCCCCCGCCTCCTGCGTGCTGGGGTTACAGCTGTGCTCCCATGCCCAGTTTGTGCAGTGCTGGCAACCTAGGGTTTGTGCACGCTGGAAAAGCACCCTACTCCATACAGAAAAATGGCTCTTCTACATAACGTATCTGAGCAAAAACAAATTTTAAACACAGCTGTTAAAAGAACTTTTAGTTGCTTTATAAATAACTAATGACTGGTTTCTTTTCATGCAATTTTCATTTTAAATGAATATTTACCTTCAAGGGACAGATAAAAGGATTAAATCTACAAACTAAAAATCAAAGGCAGGATTTAACCCACAAAGAGACCTATAAAAACCACCCTTTAAAGTCTAAATTCCACCTCCCATCAATCTTTCGCTTTTTGCTGGCGAAATCACCAGAACTGGAGTTACGTGCCCGAGGCTCTTTGGAGACCGCATTAAAGGGTGGGGTTCCCAGCAGAGCCAACAGCTCACTGCTCTGTTGTCCAGGTCAAAGGCATGAGCACAGCCTCCCTGTCCCTGCTCAGGAGGTCAGGAAGGCTGTGGGCTAACAGGGATTTTGGACCTCAGAAGATGAAGAGAAAGACAGAGTTCAAATGTAGATTCGCTGCACGTCAGCTGTACAACACTGAGATGTTAACAATGCCTCCGCCTCTTCAGGAAGTTGTCACAGGATTAGACAAAAACACATATATGTCCTATAGGACTTAGCAGATCCCAGGGACACAGTAGGTGTCTGTCCTACTTAGTTTTTTTTTTTTTTTTTTTTCCAACTGGATACAAGCTAGAGCAGTGGTTCTCAACCTGTGGGTCACAACCCCCATGGGGTTGCATATGGAATATCCTGCATATAAGATATTTGCATTATGATTCATAACCGTAGCAAAATTACAGTTATGAAGTAGCAACGAAATAATGTTATGGTTGGGGGTCACCACAACATGAGGAACTGTATTAACGGGTCACAGTGCTAGGAAGGTTGAGGACCACTGAGCTAAAGTCACATGGGAAGAGGGAGCATGAGTAGAACTGATTCCCCCTACTAGATTGGTCTGTGGGCAAGCCTGAGGGACATTTTCTTTATTAATGATTGATGTGAAAGAGCCCAGCCCAGGGAGCTGGGGGAATGCCACTCAGGGAAGGTAGTTCTGGATGTATAAAAAAAAATTAGGCCCACCAGGCAGTGGTGGTGCACACCTTTGATCTCAGCACTTGGGAGGCAGAGGCAGGCAGACCTCTGAGTTTGAGGCCAGCCTGGTCTACAGAGTTAGTTCCAGGACAGCCAGGGCTACACAGGGAAACCCTATCTCAAACCCTGCCCACCCCCCAAAAAAAGAAAAAAGAAATAAACTTAGGCTGAGCAAGCCATGAAGGACAGGCTAGTTAGCATTTGTTCCTCCATGGCTTCCTGGCTCCTGCCCTGCTTGAGGTACTGCCCTGACTTCCTCCAATGACAGACAGTGTTCTGGAAGTACAAATGAAATCAACCCTTTCCTCCCCAACCTGCTTATGGTCATGGTGTTTCATCACAGCAACAGAAACCCTAATGAAGAAGATTAGCTCCATGGGCTGGCGATGGCTCAGTTGGTTAAAGTGCTTGCCTTGAAAGTGTGAGGACCTGAGTTTGCTCCTGAGAGCCCACGTAAAAGGCCATGGTAGCTGTCTGTGCTTGTCATCCCAGCTGGCAAGGTATGAGGTGAATACAGGCAGATCCTTGGAAGCTCCTGAGCCCTTTTCCTTGGTCTATGTAATGACATTCCAGACCTAGAGAGATGCTACCTCAAATAAAAAGAGTAAGAGGCCTGAGGAATGACACCCAAGCTTATTCTATGACCTACACACGTATACACACACACACACACACACACACACACACACACATGTTCACACATGTGCCTTACACACATGTCATGTACATTCATACACACATACATACAAAACTATCTTTACAACACATACAAAAAAATTGAACACAAATATTCATCAGGGCACATTTGATAGACTTAGGTGGAAACTCAGGTGCTACTGTGTATTTCACATGCCATAGACCCATTAATATGGATTACTTAAGATGCTTGGGGCACTGGGGTGCCTTGGTGGGTACCACATTCCCTAAGCTATACTCTCGTCTCCATCCATCTTATGCCTCTCTCTTACTACCTGTCCTTCACAGCCACCTGTGAGCCACTGAGGTACCGTGCTTCATCCTCCCCAGGATCTCTAGAGCCATCTCTGGGAGTCACACAGGGCCATGTTACAATCGATCAACACCCTCAGGTAACCTCAATGAGGACCGAGCAGAGCGTCAGCTTCACGCTAGGAAGAAAAGTCCTGGGTCTCCCGGCCCTACTCTCCAGTCTGACTCCTTGCAACCTCTCCCAGAGGAACACCACCCACCCCGGCATCCTTACCCGTGAATAGCTTCCTGTGACTCCCCAGAGGCACTGGCTGCCGTCCCCCAAAACCTGCTCACACTCACTACCCGCCTCTCCTCTTTCCCTTTAGTGTGACCCCCTCTCCCTCCCCCTGCTCCCTTTCTCTCTGTCACACTCCCCTTTCCACGCAACCAGGAGTGGAACACTCCTTCTGTTAGACCCACTACTCAGGTTCCACAGCAGACCTTCTCTCAGCTGACCGTCACCGACAGTACACAATATGCTCTTGGTTTACAAACCTCTCTCTCTCTCTCTCTCTCTCTCTCTCTCTCTCTCTCTCTCTCTCTCTCATAC
>CABHPP010149244.1:40291-44541 GCA_902168425.1 Peromyscus attwateri
CAGAAATAGCTGTGTGAGGCGGGGCATGGTGGTGGTGTGCACCTGTAATCCCAGCACTGAGACTGGAGGATTGCTAGGAGTTTTGGAGTCCAGTGTGGCTCACACAGAGATACTTCGTCCCAGAATGCAAGAAAGCAGAAGGGAGGAGGAGGAGGAGGAGGAGGAGGAGGAGGAGGAGGAGGAGGAGGAGGAGGGCAGGGGAAGGGCTGTGTGGTAGAGGGAAGGAAAGTAATCACACTATTTGACAGAAGTCATAAGTATAGGTCATTTTAATAAAACACAACCCACATTTCTGTGGCACAGAATTGGAGTTTATTATGTTTTGTTTTGTTATTAAAAAAAAAAGAAAAGAAAAAAAGCAGGGCGTCCTGCCTGCGAGCCCAGGCTGGCCTTCAACTCATTACATAGCTTACGGTGCCCTTGAATCCCATTCTCCCTTACTCTACATCCCAAGTGCCGAGATTACGGGCATGCGCCTCCAAGCCTGCTTTGTGCAGCGCCGGGGAACAAGCCAGGGCCTTGGGTAGCATTCTACCCACTGAGCTGCATCCCCAACCCAAGGAGCCAAATTCTTTTTCTTAAGATTTATTTTGGGGGGCTGGAGAGATGGCTCAGCAGTTAAGAGCACTGACTGCTCTTCCAGAGGATCCAGGGTTCAATTCCCAGCACCCACATGGCAGCTCAATTGTCTGTAACTCCAGTTCCAGGGGACCCGACACCCTCACACAGACATATGTGCAGGCAAAACACCAATTCACATAAAATAAAAATAAATTATTTTTTTTAAGATTTACTTTTTTATTTTTACTTGCTTCCATGTATGGGAGAATGTGCATATGAGTGAGGGAGCCTGTACAGTTCAGAAAAGGACGTCAGATCCCCTGGAGCTGGAGTTACAAATGACCTAAGCCCTACAACATGGCTTCTGGGAACTGAACTAGGGCCCGCTTAAACGCTGAGCCATTTCTCCAGCCCCAGGAGCTTAATTCCTGGTTGCCAACAATACCAACCAACTCCAATTAACAGAAAAGGGATTTACGCAGGGGTTCAGAGTTCAAAGATCTGCCTGGAAGACCAGGACTGAAAACTCCAAAAGCTGCCAGAACAGAGCGGGGCTGGATATAGAACACATGGGTCACCGCTTTGTCCCTGCCGTGACGAAGCCCCCAGGGTTGCTCAGTACCAGGCCAACTGAGTCCTGGCTGGGAGGCCAGCTGTGCCACCAGAGCCAGCTGCTGCTGTCACTTCCGGTGTCAGAGGAACTCCACACAGATGCCACCCAGCCTGAAGGCTCCAAGCGAGAAGCCGAACTTGAAGCTAGTTTCGCTTCCATTTTGTGCCTCAGCCATGCTGCAGGCATCACAGACAGGTTTAATCCAGCCTCCCAAGCCCGACCTCCCTTCCATCGTATTGCAAATGGCAGACAACTGTGGTGGTATTGTGTTCCCCCAAAATATTGTGCACCCTAATAAACTTATCTGGGGTCAGAGGACAGAACAGCCACTAGATATAGAGGCCAGAAAATGGTGGCACACACACCTTTAATCCTAGCATTCCAGAGGCAGAAATCCATCTGGATCTCTGTGAGTTCAAGGCCACATTGGAAACAGCCAGGCATGGTGACTCACGCCTTTAATCCCAGAAAGTGAGCCTTTAATCCCAGGAAGTGATGGCAGAAAGCAGAAAGGTATATAAGGCATGAAAACCAGGAACTAGTAGCATGGTTAAGCTTTTAGGCTTTTGAGCAGCAGTTCGGCTGAGATCCATTCGGATGAGGACTCAGAGGCTTCCAGTCTGAGGAAACAGGATCAGCTGAGGAATTGGCAAGGTGAGGTGGCTGTGGCTTGTTCTGCTTCTCTGATCTTCCAGCATTCACCCCAATTGTTTTATTAATCAGACCTGTTAAGATTCCTGCTACAGACAACAGTGAGCAAATTCAGGAATGTCTGTTCCTGAGGCCGGAGAGATGGCTGCTCAGTCATGAGGACCTGAGTTCAGATCCCCAGCAGCCACATAAAAGCTGGATGGTGGAAGTGGAATGTTCCTGGAGAGATGGCTCAGCTGTTAAGAACACCGTCTGCTCTTCCAGATGACCAGAGCTCAATTCTCAGCACCTACACAGTGGTTCACTAGCATCTGTAACTCCAGTCCTGGAGGAACCCGATGCCTAGGGAGACATCTCAGAGAAGTACTTGCTGTACAAACATGAAGACCTAGTTAGGATTCTGGCGCCCATGTGAAAAGCTGGTCTTGGTGACACATCTCAACAAAAGAATCCCTGCGGCTCACTGGCCAGCTGGCCTACCAGGACACAGATGGAGCAAAGGCTCCTTCATACCTCCCTGCAGCAGGCCTCCTGAAGCCCAGGTGCCCTAGAGCCAATTCTTTTCATTCTGTGAGCTCCAGGTTCTGTGAGAGACCCTGCCTGAAAAGATAAGCAGTCAAGGAAGACATCTGAATGAACCTCTAGCCTACACATACATAATGCTCAGGTGTACACACACACACACACACACACACACACACACACACTCACAAAACCACTTCTCCATAGTACTGCATAGACAGCCCCAAAGTGAAGTCTGTCCTGGCCTTCTGCTTTGTACATTCCAGATAATCAATTGATTTATTCAGTTGAAGCTACATCGGCAATTTCTAAAATTAAAAAAAAAAAAGTCACTAATCAGGTTCTAAAATAGATTTCTTCTTCACAGGATAAGTCACTGAATTCTGACCTCTGCAGAACCATGAGCAAACACCTCACCCCCGACTTCACCTGAGTACCTTGGCTTTCTTTAAACAGCTGGCGGCAAGGCTAACTAATTAGACCTTGTACAATCAAACCATGGCTGTGTCCATCAATGTAAAGACTGATGTCAGCAAGACACAAACACTAGACTCCCAAACTAAAGACAGCTCATTCATTTACTGGCAGACCTTGAATGTCCCCTTATCTGCTTCTGGCGAGCCATGTCCCTGAGGCTAGCCACGCAAAACGGGAAAGAACAGGCTCTGTTCAGGAACCCTGTTCTGAGGGGCCTCACAAGTGTGGCTTTGGGGATGGTATGAGGGAGACACTGGTCACCAAGGAGGGATATAGGACGGAGGTCCGTGTAAGAGCCCTGTGCAGAATCAGACTTGGAAGACAGCAAGAGAGAAATAAAAACATTTTGTAACAACAAGTAGTAAAGTGCCCCCTGAGCCATGTCTACAGCTGGCCTCCTGGAATAAAGGTCCCCTCCAGTCAGGTCCTTCCATTATGTGGGCTGAATGAAGCAAAACCAAATTCCAATGATGTCTGGGGTCTGGGACTCACTCAGTCTTTTGGGCTCCAAAGGGCTTGGATAGTCATACTTCTCAGACTCTGCCATTCACAAAACACAGAGCTTGTCTCCTCAGCTCGGGCTGGCTCCTCCACTCCTGCTGCTGTCCTTGGGGGTCATCCCATGGTCCTGGCATCTCCAAAAGTCTGGGATCTGCTGCTACCACTGAGCTGTACTTTCACCAAGAGCTTCTCCTGGGTTCTCTTCAGGTGCCAAGTCTCAACTTCTCTCCACGATCCCTTCAACCCTGGGGCTTCTACTATAACTGAGGCTGCACCTTCACCAATGGCCTCTCCGGGCCTCTCACGGTGCCAAGCTTCAGCTGCTCTCTATAATCCATTTATGTCTTCAAAACCAGTGCTACATGGGAGACTCTTACACATTACCAAGTTTGGCTACCAGCACAAGCTGCAACCTTGGCTCTATCTGGACCACAGCTCCTGTGTGCAGACCCTAAGGAAACACTTCCCAGAAGATTTCATCTCAGGGATGCTGGTCTGTCCTTTATCACAGCTGATTCTTCTGCCCCAGATAACCAGCATCAATTGTCCCAGCAAAGAAAACATTTCACTTCAGTAGTGTCGGTATCTTGTTAATCACTGCCGACTCTCCAGCTCCAGCTTACCAGACACCACAGATTATTAATACAAAATAGCACACAAATGGCCCTGGCAGAGTCTTTCTATCTCTCTGAAACTCAAAAGCTAGGCCTCCATCATCTACATTTCTCTCAACATTCCTATCATCCAAGTTACCACAGAACAACCCACTGAGCTCTGGGCACTCAATGACTTTTCAAGCCCGAAGTTCAAATTCTGCCATAATCATGCCAAAAACAATACCCCACTCCTGGTACCAATTTCTTTCTTAATTAAGGTTCCTATTGCTGTGATAAAACACCATGACCAGCCGGGCGGTGGTGGTGCA
>CABHPP010149245.1:0-22340 GCA_902168425.1 Peromyscus attwateri
AAAAAAAAAAAAAAAACCCAAACAAACAAACAAAAAAAACCCAAAAACAAAAAAACAACAAAACAAAACAAAAGTTGCCGTGGTCACAGTGTCTTTTCAGTATTTACAATTTAAATCCTTTAACTAATTCTATGTTTAGAAATTCAAATATAAGCCAGGTGTGGTGGACTTGCCTTTAATCTCAAGACTCAGAAGGCAGAGGCAGTCAGATCTGTCAGCTGTGAGTTCAAGGCCAGCCTGATCTGGGAGATATGGAGAGGGAGAGGGAAGAGAGAGAAACAGACAGACAGGCTGGCCTGGAGGTCACTATGTAAACCAGGCTGCACTTGAATTCACAGAGATCAGCCTGCCTCTGTTTCCCATGCTAGGATTAAAGGTGTGCACTACCATGCCTAGCCTCTAAACAATTTCAGGGGACAGGGGATTGGGCTGAGACAGGTCTCACTGTGTATCCCTGGCTGGTCTTGAACTCACAGAAATCTGTTTGCCTATGCCTCCTAAGTGTTTGGATTAAGGGTGTGTGTCACCATAGCTGGCTACTAAAGACTGTTTTAATGCTACAAACCCTCTAAAAATGATTGAAAATGGCGTCATTAGCACGTGGGTGGGTACTGTTCTGGAAGACAGGTCCTGCTTCCTAATGAGCATTCAACAAGACAGAACAAAGACACTTGACAAGGGGGTGTTTTCCTGAGGCATGAAGGACACTGGCAGGATATGCTGTGTAAAGACGGACACTCAGAGACAAGCACAGCAAGGCAGGCCCCATTCCAGGTAAAAACCCCTTGGCCCTCGGTCACCTCTAGGAATCCCAGCTCATCCAAGAAACTCCGTATGTATGTGATGATCTTAGAGCGGACGATAAACTTCTGCCTCACAAAGTCATTCAGTATCAAGTCCAAGTATCTCTGACGATACCTTGTTTCCTAAACCAAAAGCAGCGGTTAGAAATCAGTTTTAGGAGACAGCAGGACACAACAAGTGACATGCATCTTAGAGAAGAGCTCACAGAACTGCACAGCTTACCTTGTCTTTGAGGCCAAAGTGAAGATGAGGCAGCATATGCAAGCAGGGAGACAAGAGTGTGATGTCATAGGGGATGATGCTCAGCTCACCCTTCTTGGTTTTCCCAGGATTCCCCTGGACTCCAATTATATCTCCGCGGCGCAGTTTGTTGTTGATATGAACAAATTCTTCCTCTGATTTATAATTCCTGAGTGAAAGGAATGTAACACTGTATAGTTCTTCAAACTAATACAGACTACTGGCTTACTCAGGAAACTTCCCTAACTGTTACTATGAGCCAGGCCAAGAAGAATCCCTGCTTCAGGGACAACTGCTGGATTCCTTTTATGCTTACTGTCCTAAAGTAAGAACAGTCATTCACTTCTAGACCTTTTCACCTTCTACTCAACTGTACCCAACCATGTCCCACCCCTTGTTACCCCCACTCTAAACAGCAATGGGAAAATAGGATCACACTAGCTGTGTCTTCAACTGTTCCTGTTACTCTGGGGTATGACATGGGATCTTTAACTGACTATTTCTATGCACCTGGAGTTGGCCATGACTTGTAACTTGACCCCCTCTCCTCGAAGGTCATAGAAGATGAGCTTTCCCCCAGAGGCTCTTTTGGCATGGATCCGACCTAGAAAGAAAACAGCAAAAACACCAATGGAATGAGAAACCCTTGAAGCTCCCTGAGCAACACCAATCACGGCCATCTGAGCGTGGCCCGAGGTCTGCAGCCTCCCCTCTTTTTCACGTCAGTGGTCTTCATTAAAGCCAGTCAAAGCTGTACAGGAAGACCTCACTTTAAAGATGGTCAGGGCATTCTTGGATGATGGCAGTAGGAACGACAACACAGGTTTTAGGTTTTTCTAAATCTTTACATAAAAATTAAAGCCCAGCAGTGGTGGTGATTGTCTTTAATCGCAGCACTCAGGAGGCAGGGGCAGGTGGAGCTCTGTGAGCTAGGGACCAGCCTGGGCTACAAAGTGAGTTCCAGGACAGCCAGAGCTGTTATACAGAAAAACTCTGTCCTGAAAAACCTAAACAAACAAAGAAAAGTGTGATTGGATAGGCTAAGCTAAACCCATTAATGAAAGTTTATGTGGAGAAGGCCAGGCACAGTAGCACATTCTTTTAGTCCTACCTCTTGGGAGGCAGAGGCAGGACTGCATAGTGAGACCCTGTCTCAAAAATAAAAAAGTGCCGGGCGTTGGTGGCGCACGCCTTTAATCCCAGCACTCGGGAGGCAGAGGCAGGCGGATCTCTGTGAGTTCGAGGCCAGCCTGGGCTACCAAGTGAGCTCCAGGAAAGGCACAAAGCTACACAGAGAAACCCTGTCTCGAAAAACCAAAAAAAAAAAAAAAAAAAAAAAAAAAAAAAAAAAAAAAAAAAAAAAAGTAAAAAATTAGATAAAGTTAAAGAAGAAGATACTCCTAAGAATTCCAAAATATAAGCAATGTACGGTAAGATCTCCATATGTAGGGAAAAAAATCCGTGGTCAAGGACTGGGCATCTGACCGATCTGAGAACTGAAGAACTACAAATGGCTAAGGGTGTTCACTGAAGAACGTGAACTCTTTAGGCTAGGTGAGGACAGCAGCGGAGACTGGAGAGGTTGTACCTGTTTCCATACAAGTGAGGGCTAGAAGACCTAAGAAGACCTGGAGGGATGGAACAGTAAGCCATGAAACTCTCTAAGCTCAACACGAAGGTTCCTTTCCAGGACAGGGCCCCACAAGGCACCACAAAGCCAGGAGGAGGAAGAAACCCAGGAAATCCCAGAATTGTAACCAGCTACTATGTTTATGAACACTTCACAAAACCCCAAGAGTACAGTGAAGTTGAGAATGAAACCAATCTTCCTTTAAACACGCCAGAAAACGAGGACTGGGGATGTAGCTCAGTGGGTAGAGTGCTTGCCTTGCATGTACAAAGCTGAATTCAGCCCCCAGCACCATATAAACCAAGTGTGGTGGCACATGCCTGTAATCCCAAGCAGAAGCAACAGGGTTAGGAGTTCAAGGTCATCTTTGACTACATAGTAAGCTCAATACCAACCTGAGCTACTCGAGACCTTGTCTCAAAAAACAACAGCATGAATTTCACATAAAAATTAAGCAACAAAGAAGCATTAGGTGGGCTGGGGGGATGCCTCAGCATGCCAAGGTGGTGGTAGGAAATTGATCAGACAAAGATGGTGAGATGCATTTAATCCCAGGACCCCACATAACAAGCAGGATTTGGTGGCTCAGTGGGAGGCAGCAGAGGCAGGAGAATCTGACAGGAGCAGCTAGCTTGGAGGACACAGACAGACACACAGTACAGTGAAAGAAACAAGAGAGGCCCTGTCTCAAACAGGGAAGGAAAGAACAGACTCCAGGAAAGGTATTCTCTGACTCTATGAGCACAGCTGCATTCTCACACACATGAAATGAAATAAATGTATATTGTTTAAAACGCTTAAAAAGATTTAATAATCACAATTACTTTAAAGAACTGACAGTCCACTATCTTCAAATAGAGTCTCAAACAAAATCCAAAGCAAGAAGCCAAAAAACAAAACAAAACAAAAAAAACCCCACAAAAATTATATCCAAGAAAAATACCTGAAATAAAAAGGGGATGACGACTACATGGAGAATGTTGGAGAATGGATGAGCAATTAAGAGCACTTGTGCCTGTCCAGAGGACCTGGGTTTGGTTCCCAGCACCCACATGGTGGTTTACAACCATCTGTAACTGAAGAACTTCCCTCTTCTGACCTCTGCAGCACCAGCGTGCACACAGTGCACACACACGCACACACACGCAGGCAAAACATTCGTAAGTATAAAATAACCCTAACAACAAAACAATGTGAAAATCCTCTATCTAAAAGCACATTCATACAAACACTAAACCAGAACAACTAACATCAAAAAGTGTTGGTGGGTATGGTGGCGACACCCGTAACCCCAGCACTTGGCAGGAGTTTAAAGCTAGCCTGAGCTTCAGGAGACCCCGTTTCAAAAACCCAAACATAGTATCAGAGGCTGAAGAGACAGAAAGCTTAGATGACAAAGTGCTTGCTTCACAAGCATGAGGAACTGAACTCAATACTTAGAAATCACAGTAGAGGAGGGAAGGGCACACTAGAGAGATGGCTCAGTAGTTAAGAAGACTCATTGCTCTTCCAGAGGACCTGAGTTCGGTTCTCAGCACCCATACTGGGAGGCTCACAACTGCCTGTATCCCAGCTGCAGGGACCTGACATTCTCTTTTAGGCTCTGTGGGCACCTGCACACATATTTGAGGTACACATAAATAAACAATAAATCTTAAAATGCAATTTAAAAAATACTGTGTGGCACTCACTTGTAACCCCAGTGCTGAGGAGGCAGATTCAGGAGTATCCCTGGGGCTTGCTGGACAGCCAGCCAGTCAGCTTACCCTACTCCACAAGCTTTAGGCCTGCAAGGAGCATTATCTCAATAAAAATGTGGACAGCACTTGAGCCTGAGGATTGACACTGAAGTTGACCTCTGATTTCTACATGCACATGCACATGCACACAGGAATTGAGTACATGGATGGACACACACACACACACACACACACACACACACACACACACTTTAGGAAAATGAATGGGCTTTTGACATTTAGGTATTGCAAAGGTTCTACCTATAGTAAGATTATGGGTAATTTTTTTTCTCTTTATTTTCTGTGAATGCCCTACATTTTCTCCAACCAGTAGTTTTACTATTTTGGGGGAAGGACATTAAAAATCTCAAATCCACCGGGCGGTGGTGGCGCACGCCTTTAATCCCAGCACTTGGGAGGCAGAGCCAGGCGGATCTCTGTGAGTTCGAGGCCAGCCTGGGCTACCAAGTGAGTTCCAGGAAAGGCGCAAAGCTACACAGAGAAACCCTGTCTCGAAAAACCAAAAAAAAAAAAAAAAAAAAAATCTCAAATCCATAAGTAATGGTCTAGAAATACATGCCTGAGAGTACAGACAAAAACTTAAATTAGGTGACTGGGCCGTGGTTTGGGGGATGCAAAGAAATTCTTCTAGAGGATTATAAACTAGGAGCAGCATCCAGCCAGGAGGGCCCAAAGAACATCCCTTCTACAGAAGAGCGCCTTATCTAGAACACGACCCAGGCCTCAGGGCTGCTCTGCTTTCTGAATAGATATAAAGGTACCGTCTCCAGTAAAGCAGCTTCAACACCAGCTGGGGATAGGGCAGCAGGGGGATCTCAAGTGTGAGGCCAGCCTAGGGGATACAGCAGGATCCCGACTCTAAAAATCAAAAGCTGCAGAGGGCAGAAGAGCACCCCAGGCCTTCCTCTGTGTTAGCAAAGACGAGGACGGCAAGTGAGCTGCCGGCGGCTCCTCCTACCTGCCACTTTTAAGGTGATGTCAGTCAGGTGGTCCCCGGGCTGCAGGTGACTGTACTCTTGGATGAACTGAGTGAGTGAGATGTCCACATGGAACTTGTGTGGGTATGGGTCCTCCCCACTGACCTTCAGCTGGTGGACTGCTTGACTACGGATCTTGTAGTATTGCTGTGAAAAAAGAGCTAGTCCTCAGAAGCCGAACGTCTTGAGGAGTATCGCATTCGTGACTCTCCTTGTCCCTGCGACAGAATACCTTCCAGAACCACTTGAAGGAGGAAGGAAGGTTATCTAGTTTAAGAGGGTACGGTTAGACAGAAAGACATGGCAGCTGGAGCAGCTTGCCAGGCTATCACAGACTTAGGGAACAACTTCATCTCTGTAGATCAGGTAAGACAGACAAGCAGGTCAGGATGAATGGGGCTGAACCACACCCCATTAAGACCCACCATCAGCGACCACCTCCTCCAATAGGCTCCACCTCCTAAAGCTTCCACAACCTTCCAAAGAAGTAGCACCATTTGGGGACTAAGACAACACAGGAGCCTGCAGGGGGCACAGCCATAACACTAATCAAGCCCTCTGCATTCTTGAAATAGGACTGACTATGGAACAAGATTCGTATGAAAAATAAAATATGTAGAGCCACGGAATGAATTCAAAATATAAGATTCAACAGAATGAAAAAAAAAAAAAAGTGGAGTGCATCTAAAGTAAGTTAATTGTTACAGGTGGTCTCTTTTGTGGACTGTATCTCCATGGAGGAGTCACTTTCCTAACCACTCTTCTGGCCACAATTAGACTCTTCCTTCCCTTGGGCAGGTTCATAGAACCCACAAGGTGCAAATATGGAATATTCTACCACAGAAATTCTAAAAATCTAATAGTAGAAAATTAGCCTTAGAGTGCTACAAATGGGCATGGCTGTGTTTAGGTACAAAACCAGGAAGGGAGGGTGAAGTGGGAGAGTGGGAAGTAGATTTGGCATGTGCATGTATTTTGCTGACTAACAGAAGCTCTAGTGTATCTTGAGGGAAGATAACTCCTCTGATGTTGCTACAGGCTCAGCTACTTCCAAGTAGTATTGGCCTCTCCAAATTGTCTACTGGAATTGACATTAAAAATTCAGAGCTGGGCGGTGGTGGAGCACATCTTTAATCCTAGCACTCAGGAGGCAGAGGCAGGCTGATCTCTGTGAGTTAGTTCGAGGCTAGCCTAGTCTACAAAACGAGTTCCAGGACAGACTCCAAAGCTACACAGAGAAACCCTCTGAAAAATAAATAAATAAATAAATAAATAAATAAATAAAAATAACAGGGCCTATGCCTTTAACCAAATAAAAGGGCACACGCTGCCCTCCCCAATCCACTGGCAGTAGCCCTTGCTGGTTCAAGTTCTTAATTATCTTGTTAGTCACTGGCCTCTCATGCTGTCTGCCATAGCCTCTCCGAAGCTTTCCTGTGTCCACTCACGCAGTGGCCCAGGGGAACTCACATTTGGGTCCAGAGTCTCCTCCTCAGCGCCCACACCATTGTCAGCAGTGTGGTTGGTGACAGCAGCAGCAGCAGCAGCCTGGCTTAGCTGTTTCTCACTGAGCTCTTTCTGCTTGGCCTCTTTCTCTGCCACTTTCTTCTCGGCTTTCAGCCGTCTCTTCAGTTCACTGTTGGGAAGATGGCAGCACCCAGTGTGAAAGTTGCCTGAAGAACCCTCGACCGCAAGAAGCTCCATTCCACTTTGCAAAAGCATGAGCAGCCTGTGGAAAGTGTCCCTGCTCGGTCCCACACCCCTAAGTAATTTCAGTCCCCAACTCTGACCTGTTAGCACTAAACTCCATATGTGAACAAGACAAAGGAAACCTAAGCTTTGAACAAAGAAGCAACAGATCATTTCTAGTATCCACTTGGCATCAGAAACCAACCAGAACCAAGACGCACAAGGGCCAAAAGGCCCACACGTACCAGTTTATGCTTAGTACTGGAACAGAGACTTCCCAGGAAGTCTGCAGGACAAACTTTTAAGCTCCCTGACATCAGAAACTTCGTCTTGGTAGTCTGATATCCCTGGAAGAAGATGAAGTCCCTACAGTACCAGTCAAGGCTGTGATAAGGCAATACCTCTAACCCTGTCAGCCCACGGCTCTCCCAGAGAAGTGGGTTAGGCTGTGGTGAGAGCCGGTCTTCAGAGCTTTAAGAGACTCCCCAGTGACAATCTCACTCAGAACAGCTGTCAAAGACTGGTCTGAAAGCGGGGGCTGTGGCTCGGTTGCTTGCCCAGCATGCATGAAGCCCTGGGTTTGACCCTTTAGCACTGCAGATGTGATTGATGTTGCACATTTGTAACCCCAGTACTTGGGAGGTGGAGGCAGGAGATCACAAGTTTAAGGTCATCTGCAGCTACATAGTGAATTTGAGGCCAGCCTGAGACCCAGCTCAAAACAAAACAACAAAACTGCTCTGACTTTAACACCAGAATGGAATACTACACAAAGCAGCATAACACAGTGAATATCATACCATGTTTGTAGTCACACTGCCTCGAGCTAAATTCTAAAACACTAACCACTTGAGCGGTCTTGAGCAAATGACTCCTCATCATGTAGAAGAAGGAAATAAGACGCCCTCACCAGCTGTGAGGACTGGGATGTTAAAAGGAAATGACTGGTCCCAGAGTTTAGGTAGCACTCAAAAGTGAATTTGGGGTATCTTTCACTACTTATCTCTTACTATTCCCACCCCAGGGCAGAAACTAGACAAATTTGGATATATTTCTGATCAAGTCTCTCACTATCCAAACTTTGTACATGTTACGTCAAACTCAAAAACCAAAACAATGGGGAAACTCTGAGACACTTATGATCTGAATTTGCTACTTAAATCCAGGAAAACTAAACTTATTTGGATAGACAAGAATATCTTCATTATTCACAGAGAATTCACAGATCATTCTTTCCAGCTGATAACTCTTTAATAGTGAATCATGGGCAAAAGATTCTAAATCATGCTTGCCTATTGTCTGGATTTATTTTTTTGTTTTGTTTTTTGAGACAGGGTTTCTCGGTGTAACCATGGCTGTCCTCGAACTCACAGATCTGCCTGCCTCTGCCTCCTGAGTGCTGGGATTAAAGTGCCACCCAATGTCTGGCTTTAAAACACACCCTTCACTTTCTTTTCTTTGTTTTGTAGTATTGGAGGCTGAACCCAGGGCTCCAAGTGTGCTAGGTGAAAGGTCTAACACTGAATACCCTCAAGCTCCTTTTTTTATTTTGAAATGGGATTGCTAAATTGTTCAATCAGGACTTGAACTTGCAACCCTCCTCCCTTGGCTTCCTGAGTTCCTGGGGTTATAGCCATGCACTGTTGTTCTTTGCTGTAGCCTTCATTTTCAATATGAATCTACTGGGGGGGGGGGGGGGGGGGACTTGGAGCCAGCTGGTGGTGGCAGCGACTTTGATCCCAGCACTTGGGAAGCAAGGCGGGTGGATCTGAGTTTGAGGCCAGCCTGGTCCAGAACAGCCAGGACTACACAGAGAAATCCTGTCTCAGGTGCAAAATAATTGTGACGGTTCCAAAATAAGACAACTCTTTCTAGACACAATGTGTCGTGTAAGTTGTTCATCTTCCTAACCGTCTGCTAGGTCTATCATTCTGTAATTCATTGAGCAAGGCTACTATGTGCCCCCAGCGCCGCCGCCCCCCCCCCCCCCCCAATATTAAGACAAATCTGTTTTCTACTTCACCCAGGTTTTACTCTTGTGATTCTAAGGACAGTCCAAAAAGACCCTAATGGTAGCACCAAAACTGAAGAGAGTTGATAAATAGACCCAGAAAGAAAGGGAATAAATAGCCAGCACTAGAACTCCTTACTTCAGGCAGTGACATAGCACATGCCTGGAATCCTGTAATGGGAAGTAAAAGCAGAAAGACCTTAGTTTAAGGCCAGCCTTCATTACACAGTGGGTCTGAGGACAGCCTGTCTCAATAAACAAAAAATAGTCAAAGGAATGAAAAAGAAAAAGAGAGGAGAAGGGACTGCAGGAGATGGGCTCTGAACTTATAAAGTAAGAAGGGATTCTTGGCTTGGGCAATAAACATCTGTCCAGAGACTTAGCCAGCTAACAGACACCGAAGGAAAGATTCTGCTCCCAGAGCAATAAAGAAGGTAAGGGCACCAACCTTCTTCTATCAGAAAGTGGCTTGTCCTTGTGGAGCGTTGTGAAAGGAGCAAGTTGACCCAGTCGAAGTTCCCTCTGACCCCATTCTGCCCATGAGGTTTGGCGCAGGGACCCCCTAACAAGCCTGACAGCAGCTTGCATCAACATGGCAGAACACCCTGGAACTAATGATTACCACCACCTAGCAGGAAACAGAGATGTGTAGTCAGAGGGGACAAACAGTATACACCCACTCAACCTGCACTCCTGGGGAGGGGAGCTATGGTTTGTACTAACGTTCAATGTCCCTCTGAACTCAGTCCCTCCTGACTAACATCTGCAATGTTCTCAGTCCTGACTTTGGAAAACAAAAAGCTTCTATCTGGAATTAAGAACTCAAATGCAAGCCAATCAATAGCTTATATGTGCAAAAATGCTCACAACATCCTAAAGTATAGAAGGCAAAATGTGGGGTTCTGAAGTCTGGCTACTGGATGATGATGAAAACACCAAATGCAAATTTTAGACTCTCCCAGCTACTTGGCAGGTTGAGAAGGATCATTTGAGTCTAAGAGTTTGAGAACAGCCTTGTGATTACACTGAAATCCCATCCCAGAAAATAAAGAAACTACACAAGACACTAGCTACACGAAACGATCTCTGAGTCAAAGAGAAAAGAGGACAGGTCCTTAGACAACACCATGTTTATGTATCTTTAACACTAGATGGAATGAGATCTACCAGGACCACACTCTACTGTGTTTAAATCATTTGAAGAGGAATTTTTCATTAGAACATGAGTGACTTGAGCAGATAGCCCATCAGTTTTTAACTTTGGGGATGATATCAGGCATAAAATGGTCTTCAGTAAAGATTTCAGACCAAGAAATTCCAAGAACAATTAAGGAAAAGAAGGGAATTTTTTTCTTGGGGAGAAGGGGTTTCAAGACAGGGTTCCTCTGTAGCCCAGGCTGGCCTCGAACTCACAGAGATCCGCCTGGCTCTGCCTCCCGAGTGCTGGGATTAAAGGTGTGTGCCACCACTACCTGGCAAAAGAAGGGAAGGTTAATCACAAAAATAAATAAATAAATAAATAAAAATTATTTTAGCCCACGATAATTCCAAGAACATACATCAAAACTGGTTTACTTTGCCAAGTGGTGGTGGCAGAGGCAGGTGGATCTCTGAGTTCGAGGCCAGCCTGGTCTATGGAGCGAGTTCCAGGACAACTAGGGCTACAAAGAAAAATCCTATCTCAAAAAACAAAAAAACAGGGGGCTGGAGAGATGGCTCAGAGGTTAAGAGCACTGGCTGCTCTTGCAGAGGTCCCGAGTTCAATTCCCAGCAACCACATGGTGGCTCACAACCATCTGTAATGAGATCTGGCGCCCTCTTCTGGCCTGCAGGGATACATGCAGGCAGAACATCGTATACATAATAAATAAATAAAAAAAACAAAAACAAAAAAACAGCCAGGTGGTGGTGGCACACACCTTTAATCCCAGTACTTGGGAGGCAGAGGTAGACGGATCTCTGTGAGTTTGAGGCCAGCCTGATCTACAAAGTGAGCTCCAGGACAGGTACCAAAGCTACACAGAGAAACCCTGTCTCAAAAAAACAAAAAACAAAAAACAAAACAAACAAAACAAAACAACAAACAAAAAAAAAAAACACCAAAAAAACCCCAAAAAAACCAATCTCCCCCAAACAAACAAAAAAGCAAATGATTTATTTTAGAAACTTGAGGATCACAGACTTGACAGAGACGTCACTTTAGGTTCCTGTTCCAGCTTCAGAACAGTGCTAGAAGAAACATCAGGAACACATACTTTCATTATTCGAGCCGTGTGCATAGAAGCAAGCATTTTACCACCAAGCCACCCTCCCAAGCCCTAGGAACATACATCTTTACATAAAAAAATCACCCAGGGCTAGAGTTTGAGTTTGAAAAGTGGACATTAATATTTCTCTTGCAAGATTACTCCTGAGATTAGCCAGTTTGTATAGTGCCAGCATGGTGTTTTACAGGTAAATGTTGCTCAAAAAAGTGGTAGGTGTATTAGAAAAAAAAAAAAAAGAGGAGGGTGTATTTAAAAAAAAAAAAAGTGGTAGGTGTATTTAAGAAAAGCCATTTGAAAGGAGCTGTAAGGCCTTCTTAATTTACCTGAAAGTGGAAGTACCTTTATTGATTGCTCAAAATTTTAATTATGATTTAATAAACTCCACCCAACTTTCTCTAAGGAATCCATCAAATCACTCTCGACAACCTATTAAGGAGCTAGCAACCCATACATTTAAACATTTCCTTTAAAATCATTCTAAAATACTCAAAGCAGAAGCCTAGACATAAAAGGAAAAATCAGCTCTTACCTAGAATGTCTCTAGTATTTCCCTCAGGGCTCAACAAGAGGATTGATTGCTAGTGCACTAAACTAAAGAAGTCATGGTATGTAACAGCTTAAACTATCTCCCACAGTTCTGGAGGGCACTAACTATGTAGTTCTTCCAGGCATTCAGAAGACAGTCAAGTCACTGCTCATGTTCTGTGGTTCAAATGAGGAACCCTGGACTAGAGAAAGTGTAGTATTTAGAAAGTGTAGTAACAGCCAGTTAAAGGGAGGTTAATCTACGTATCCACGTTCATCTACACTCAGATCTGGGGTGTTTTACAAAGATACACCCAGCAATGCAAAGGGGAGCCTGGTGTATCCGACTGAATAAGACCATTTGCTCATTTGTCTCAGGTCTTTTGAGTGACACATGAGTAGGTGCACCAGTTTCAGAATGGACCTCTTTTAACACATAAGGTGCAGAATGACCTTGAATAGGCCAAGAAAAAAAAAATTAAGGTTCTAGTAACAAGGGTTCCCGCAGAGCACTGCAGCTGGCCTGATTCCAGAGCGCCAGCACCTGGGTTTTGAACTGCCTTTTGTGACTGCTACCTTCTGTTTGAAGTATGCAAATCCTATCTGAGTGCTAAACGGTTCAAAGCCTACGCAAAACTTGGTTGTGGGAGGACACAGAAAACTGAGGCGTCCTGTGACTGGGAATTGCTTTGGCATTTATCTCTTTGGGCGGGTTCAGATAATCGTATAACAATAAAAAAGCCTTTTGAGAAGGTACAGTCAGTTCACCAGAAGCTGACTCCCCCTGCCGCCGCCCTGTTTCTTCCACGGCCCCGCGGGAGCCGAACACCCGACACAACAGGTTCTTCTTTGAAGAGTAGATATTTAGCCATTTTTCCAATCTGTTCATTGGGGGAGTGGCTCAACTAAAAAACGCATTTCTTAAGAGGCAGAGGAAAAGTTAGTTTCACTTTGCTTTCCTGTCCCCTCCCGGTTTCTGTGCTGGCTTTCCCTCCCTCCGCATGCTCGTCCCTACAGTTAGGACCAGCGAACCCACCAGCCAGGATCGTTGACCCCAGATCATCCCGGGGGGCTGTCGTTTCCAGGGCGCTACATCTCTGTCCCAACATGTGCTCACCTACCGGAGCAGGCAGAGAGGCCCCTGGCACAGTCGCCTTGGGGGGAAGACTCCAGGTCCTTCCCATCGGGCCACTGCGACAGCGACACTTAACGACCTTCAGCGACACTTACTTCTTGCTTAGTTTCGGCTCGCCATCCACTTTTATTTCACTCTCCTGCAGCGTGGCCATCTTCCCCACCGGCTAGACCTAAGGGGGTGGGGGGGTGGGGAAAAATGACCAGCGTAGAGCTAGAACTTCCAGGTCAGGACCCGAAGCCCCGCCTCTTCCGGGGAAGAGGGCGGGCACTCGGCTGGGCTCTCGCGGCGCAGGCGCAGTGCTGGGCTCCGCCGCCGGAGTGTCAATCTCCTTGTCGTTCTCGGAGCGCTGGTCTGGGGCCGGCTCTTCTGCAGCAGAGTGACAGGTATGGCGGAGGCACTGGATCTGGGTAAAGACCCCAATGGACCCACTCACTCCTCCACTCTGTTCGTGAGAGGAGATGGCAGCGCTATGTCGTTTTACGTGCGGCCCAGCCCGGCCAAGCGCCGGCTGTCGACGCTCATCCTGCACGGGGGCGGCACCGTGTGCCGGGTGCAGGAGCCCGGGGCCGTGCTGCTGGCCCAGCCCGGGGAGGCGCTGGCCGAGGCGTCGGGCGACTTCATCTCCACGCAGTACATCCTAGATTGCGTGGAGCGCAACGAAAGACTGGACCTGGAGGCATACCGGCTGGGACTGAGCGAGCAGGCGGCAGACACAAAGCCCGGGGCTTCCACCGAGGGCTCCACGGAGCTGGAGCCGCAGCCTCTGACAGGGCGCATCGCCTACACAGACGCGGACGACGTGGCCATCCTGACCTACGTGAAGGAAAACGCCCGCTCGCCCAACTCGGTCACAGGCAACGCCTTGTGGAAGGCGATGGAGAAGAGCTCGCTCACGCAGCACTCCTGGCAGTCGCTCAAAGACCGCTACCTCAAGCACCTGCGGGGCCAGGAGCACAAGTACCTGCTAGGGGACGCCCCGGTCAGCCCGTCCTCCCAGAAGCTCAAGCGGAAGGCGGAGCAGGACCCCGAGGCCGCGGATAGCGGGGGTGAGGCTTGCACCTCCAGGGACCTGGGGGCTGGGTTGCCTGTCCAGCAGCGTCCGTTTTGGCGCCACGGTCATAGCTCAGCCTTTCCTTTGTTGAGGTCCAGGTGAAAGTACATTATTTTCTCCTATCCCCTGCTCTCTGGTTTTAATTTACCTTCTCACTAACGTTTCCTTCGCATTGACTGGATGTTGTTGACTGATTGGTTTGGGTTTGCTCAGCCTGTCTCCGAACTCTGAGGCTGAAACGATCTTCCTGCCTTAGCCTCAGGAGTGGCTGGGACTACAGGACGGTTCTGTGTTCCGAAGGAATTCAGTATATATGAAAATCTTCTACCCGTCCTGCCCACCAGCTACCCAACTTTCCTCCAGGAAGTAACAGGGTATCCTGTTTCTCTTCTCAGAGATCTTTCTTTCCTCTCTTTCTTACTTTTTTGAGAAAGGGTCTTACTGTCCTGGAACTCACAGAGATCCGCCTGCCTCTGTCTCCTCCCGAGGGCTGGGATTAAAGGCGTGTTCCACCATGCCCTGCTTCGCCTGAAATTTTTTTTTTCCTTTTTAAGATGTTGTCCATATTCTGGTCTATTCAATATATGCCAGGTGAAAGGCATGGCAGATCAGTTTCTTTCCATGCTTTGATATGATTGAATGTACTTTCATATAGGAAGGACGGTTACTTTGTGATCTTAGGTGAGGTGAATTATTTATTTATTTTGTTTGTTTGTTTGAGACAGGGTTTCTTTGTGTAGCCCTGGCTGTCCTGGAACTCGCTCTGTAGACCAGGCTGACTTAAAACTCACAGAGATCCACCTGCCTCTTGTCTCCCAAGTGCTGGAGTTAAAGGTTGTGAGCCACCATTGCCTGGCTAAAAAAATGTTTTCTTAAATGGCAGTTGTGCTTTGAGGAGTTTATTCTATATTTAGTGCATAGTGAAGTTCGCCTCTTGCTAAATACCCTTCTCCTGGCTTCTGTCCTGGGAATAGCCGCTATTGTCCTGTCTTGTCCATTCTTGCCCCCTTTGCTCATAGTAATACTAGCAACTAAATAACAGTTTGTTTTACAGCTTGCTTCTCTCTGTCTGTCTGTCTCAAGACAGAGTGTCACTATGTAGCTCTGGCTGGTCTAGAACTTGCTATATTGACCAGGCTATCCTCAGACTCAGATATCTAGATGCCTTCCTTCCTGTAGGCAGACTTTTCTGTCCCACCAGTGAGCTCTGTCCTGCCAGCTGGCTTCCAAATAACCACACAGAGACTTATTAATTATAAATGCTCCACTGATAGCTTAGGCTTGTTACTAACTAGCTCTTACAACTTAAATTAATCCGTATTTCTTATCTATACTCTACCACGTGGTGGTACCTTTTTTCAGCACAGCATGTTCATCTCTTGCTTCTTCTGCCTCTCACTGGTGACTCCACCTTCCTTCTTCCCCACACTCTCTGTCCGAAAGTCCAACCTAACCTCCACCTGCCTAGCTATTGGCCATTTAGCCCTTTAGTAAATCAGTGAGAGCAACAAATATTTGGTATACAAAAAGATTGTTCCACAGTACCTCCTTTAGTGCTGGGATTAAAGGCATGTACCACTGCACCAAATTTGTTTTTTAGTTAATTGAATTCTTTGTGACTGTATAGAGCTTTGCCTTATTTTTTTCCCCATCATTTGCATTTTATTCCATTATGTGAATGCAACATGATGGGTTTCCTTTTTTTTTCTTCTTGTGTTCGACCAGGACCTTGTGCATGTTGAACACATGCTCTGTGCGTAAGCTCCCAACCCACTTTAGTATAGAAAAGTACAAACATTTATAAATGTAGAATAGTATGATGAGCTACACCACATGTACTCATCATACAGCTTCACTGTATTGCGTGTTTATAGTTCATGGCCACTGTTGTCATTTATACCCTTCTTCCCAATTTATTGGATTGTGAAACAAATGTCAGACATTAGAAAAAAACCCCTTTCATATTCATTTTATGAGTTTCACTTATATGTATGTCTGTGCACCATGTACCTGGTGCCTGTGCAGATCAGAAGAGGGCATCAGATCCCTAGAACTGGAATTACGGACAGACATGACCTGGTGTGTGGGTCTGTCCCGGCCAGCGGGGTCTTCAACGGGGACCTAAAGGGAGGGCCGGCGAATGAGAGGGACAAGAGACACAAAGAATGAGAGCAAGACAGGACGACTGATCAAGCTCCAAAATTTTATTTTTCCCTCAAGGCATATATAGGTAGGCAAAGGGGGCTGCGAGCAGGAAGGGACTTAGTAATGGGGGTTGCAAGCAGGAAGGGACTTAATTATGGGCTGTTCGGCCAGCAGGGAATGTTGCTCTGGGGGTTATCTATCTACTCTTGTCTAACTGCCTAATTACTTAACTGCAGCTCATTCACCTGATATCTGAGAAGAGGTTCTGGTGCTATGGAGACTTAAGCAAGGCCTAGATCTAAAAAAAAAAAAAAAGAGAGAGAGAGAGAGAAACCCAAATATGGCAGCATGTGTATCAAGGGTCGCTTAGGCTTGTGGCTCCTGTCATGGGTCCTAGGAACCAAACCTGGGTCTTCTGCCAGAGGAATAAGTGCTCTTCGCCACTGAGCCATCTCGCTAGCCCCAAATGTCAGCCATTTTTGACTTCCATGTTTATCTTTAGTGTTATGTTCACAGGAATACACTATTTTGTGTTCTTGTGTCATTTTCATCATTTAAGCACATTCCTCCAAAAGATGTTTTAGTTGCTATATATAAATTTTATAGTAAAATTGATTTTTTGCTGGGTAGTTATATACATTTTAGAATTTTTATTGTAAAGAATGTAAAATTTATCATTTTAGCTGTTTTAAGTATTCAGTTTTGTGGCAGTAAGTACATTCAGATGTACAACTATCACCACTATCCCTCTTCAGAACTTAGCCATTTCCCAAAACTAAAACTCTATTCATTAAACACTGAATGTTCATTCTTCCCTCACCTCAGCTCTGCCATTGTACATTCCCTGTGAATTCATTCTCTAAGTACCTCATGTAAACGGAATCATACATCTGTCCTTTTGTATCTGGCTGACATCATTTAGCACAATGTATGTTGTAACATCTGTCAGAATTTTATTTTATTTTATTTTATTTTTTTTGTAGAATCATGCAATTTAGCCCTCCCTGGGACAAATGGCTAACTTAGGTGCCTATTTAATATATCAAAGCAGATGCTGGCCTCCAGCTTCTCCCAGCATCTCTCATTACCAGTTACAGAGTCATCCTGGCTGACATACCCCGCCCCCTGCCTCCTATCAACCTCTCCAGCCCAGGAGATTCTCCGATTCCTATATAACCTAGCCATTTTGGCTATGCCAGCCTCTTGGCCTCTGGGTTCCTAGATACTCTTTGCTCCCTCCCTCTTCTCTTCTCTGCCTTTCTCTCTCTCCCCCCCTCTCTCTCCTTCTCTCATGGCCTGATTCAGTCTGGACCCTTCCAGATGCCTCTGGCTATGATCTCCCTCATACCTACCATAAACCTTCTCCACCATACCTAGAATCATCATGTCCTCATTCATTATTTCATTCGACCTGGAACTCACTTTATAGTCCTAGGGTAGCCTAAATTTTCCTGCATCAGGCTCCTGAGTGTTGGAACTGTAGGTTATTTCTGGAAACAAGTGTGAGAATTATTGGGTGGGTATAACTTATGCTCTTCATACTGAATAATAAAAGAGGTATTTTCTAAAAGAAAAAAGTCTGCATGCATGGAACCGATACAGATGGTCTGTGCAGATGAGCCATGCTGATCTGCTGTCATTTTCTTTAACAGAACCTCAAAATAAGAGAACACCAGACTTGCCTGAAGAAGAGTGTGTGAAGGGAGAGACGAAGGAGAGTGACGAGTCAGTCAAGAAGCTCTTCGAGGAAGCCACTCGGGAGTTTGAAGACGCTGTGGTATGTTAGCTCAGCTTACTCCTTTCTCTCCCTTGCCTCCATTCATTTGCTTATTAAAACTACATTTTTCATTCACCCGAGGCTGAGAACATAGAAGTTGAGGATCGAAGAGGAGAGAAAATAGATGTGATCTGGCTTTAGGCTTCACAAAGCTTTTAGTATTTGGCAGGATACTATGAGTGGCAGAGGGGAAAAAAATCACACTGAATAGGCACAATTATTTTATTTTATTTTTCTTTTGTTTTACTTTGAGAGAGGGTCTCACTATGTAGTCGTGGATGGCTTGGAATTTGCTCTGTAGCCCAGGCTGACCTTGAACTGACAGAGGTCTGCTTGCCTCTGCCTCCTGAGTGCTGGGATTAAAGACATGTGCCAAGGAATGGCTGTATTTTAAGCAGTGTAAAGTATTCTGCTTTAACCACTTGATCTGAGTGTGTGCCTCTCGAAGTTAGAACAGTTTATTTGGTTGTTTCAGAATGTTCTTATGCTTCTCAGGAGCATAAATCTAACTCCCAAAAAATTTCTAGTAATTTTGTTTAAGCATTTAGGTTTCTGTGTGCTTAGAGCTTTGGAGATTTTGTTTTGTTTTATTTTTCAAGACAGGGTTTCTCTATGTAGCCCTGGCTGTCCTGAAACTCACTCTGTAGACCATGCTGGCCTCAAACTCAGATCCACCTGCCTCTGCCTCCTGAGTGCTGGGATTAAAGGTGTGTGCCACCACTGCCTGGCTCTTTGGAAATTTTTCTTTTATATTCAATCTGTCTATGATATTAGAATCCCACAGTAATAGCTTTTGAGAAAAACAGGTGCTGTAAAATGATGGCAACTAATTTTTTTATCCAAATTATATTTGTGTATCTTCAGTAAGAATAAATATCTTGTGAATTAACTTTTTAGAAACATTTAAAATTTTTATTACAATCTTTTTTATGATTTATTTATTTTTATTTCATGTACATTAGTTTGCCTGTATGAGGGTATTGGATCCCTTGGAGCTGTGAGCTGCCATGTGGTTGCTAGGAATCAAACTCAGATACTCCGGAAGAGCAGCCAGTGCTCTCAACCACTGAGCCATCTCTCCAGCCCCTTATTACAATCTTATTTATTGGATAGTAAGCCTGTCTTCTTCTGCCATGTAGGTCCTGAAGACTGAACTCAGGTGTCAGGTTTGGCAGCAGGAGCTTTAACCTGCCCAGCTATTTTGCTGGTCCTGAATTAATCTAACTTATTAACACAAAAGAAAGTGGTTATGGAACTAGGTGTAGTGGCTCATGGATCTCTGTGAGTTCTAGGCTAGCCTGGTCTACATAGTGAGACCAGGACAACCAGAACCACACAGTGAGACTCTGTCTTGGAAAACAAAACAAAAGAAAGTGGTTATAATTCACCCTTGGCTATATTATCTCTGATGGAACCCCGGGCTACCTTGTCTCAAATTAAAAAAAAAAAAAAAAAGACACAGTGTCAGTGAATGTGGTTGGACATGCCTATAATTACAACACGTGGGACTCCGAAGAGGGGAATCAGAAACAGGTGGAGGTGGAGAGGTGGCCAGGAATTTAATCAGATGATACATATATATAGATGTGTACAGATACTTCCCTTCCATATATTACCATGTGCGTATATGTATGTGCCCATGTCAGCATGGATAAAGATATATGAGAGGAACTGAAGGGAGGAGGCCCATGTGATGTTGTATGAAGAGCCAGGGAATGGTAGTTGGGAAAGATACATGTTACAAGAGTTCAAGGCTAAGTAAATACAAACTGGTCTCCCTCCTCGTTCTTTATAGGTGGGTGAGAGCCCTGACTTTGAAATACATATAACGATGTGTGATGATGATCCTCCCACACCTGAGGAAGATTCCGAAACACAGCCAGATGAGGAGGAAGAGGAACCAAAAGTTTCTACACAAGAAGTGGGAACTGCCATCAAAATCATCCGGCAACTGATGGAAAAGTTTAACTTGGATCTATCAACAGTTACACAGGCCTTCCTGAAAAACAGTGGTGAGGTGGAGGCCACTTCCTCCTTTTTAGAGTCTGGCCGGAGATCTGATGGTTATCCAATCTGGTCCTGGCAAGATGACTTAGATTTGCAAAAGGATGATGAAGACACTAGAAATGCATTGGTCAAAAAATTTGGAGCTCAGAATGTTGCTCGGAGGATTGAATTCCGAAAGAAATAGTGGACAAGATAACGGGAAAGGTGTGGCAGGTGATGATACAAACATCTTGTGACCGTTGAAACCGACCAGCACTGCTGTTCTGTGAGCCCCAGGTTTTGTAGCCAAGCAGTGTTATGTAGCAGGATGAAACAAAAGAAATTGGAGGTAGAGTGGTCCCTGGCAAGCATCTCTGTGTTTATGATAGGGAAATCTAAATCAGAGAGGCTAGGGTTTACAGTAGTGATCCTTAACTGGAAAGCAACCCCTGTCGTATTGGTGACAGGATCCTAGTTTCAAAATCACAGTTGGAAATGAAAAGGCATAGGTCCTTCCACTCTTGGTGAGTAAAAACCTCCTCCTCTTTTGGCAGAAGTTGTTTTAGATGAAGAGTCCCAAACCATGAGTCTAGAAATAAGATTTAATTGCAAAGCTTATACCATGGACTGTTCCAAACCATCCCATCTCCCAGGGAGCTCTGATTTCTACTGTGTTGAAAAATCCCCCATTCAGCTTGCTAACAGTATTTGAAAACTCTGCTCCTCCCGTGGTTGTTGCTTTTTGAGTTCTCAGTCAAGTCTCTAGTGTGCATTTGCTTACTTACCACTCAGTTTTGTGTACAATAAAACCCTAGAGTTGTGGGGGAGTGTCCAGTCTCTTGACATTATAACGTGTCATATATGAGCTTCACAATCAAGAAGAAAAAAAATCAAGTTACACACACCCCTCAAAAAACCTGTGCTGTAAGTCTATAATTCTGCGGCTCCCTTTTGTAGCTCTCCCCAGCCACACGGGGGCTGCTGGTTGGATATTGTTAATTGTGATGTGTTCTTTAATCTTATCAAACATAAGTTTTCTGCTGAAAAATTGTGCTAGACTTAAAATTTAGCAGATTGGTCCGTTTTGTTGTGTTGCTTATATCATTCAAAATAAATATAATTTTGTGTTTGAGTTTTGTTTTTGGTTTCTCGAAACAGGGTTTCTCTGTGTAGTCCTGGCAGTTTTGGATCTCGCTCTGTAGGCCAGACTGGCCTTCAGTTCGCAGAGACCTGCCTGCCTCTGCCTCCCGAGTGCTGGGTTGTGTTCGAGTCTTATCAACAGCTGTTTCCTTTGATTTTGTACAGGAAATGGCTTAGGTAAATTGTCATTTTAGGATTAATAAATCATGAAAAGATGATCTTTCTGGGTGGAGCCAAGGGAAGATGTGCATCAGAACTATGAAGAGTGGCAGAGTCCAAGGGAAGAGAACCAGAGGTTGTGTAGCAGGGGTGAGAGCCCTGTCTATCGCACTCTGGACACTCACACTTCCAGCGCCTTCCACCAACGGGAGTCCATACCTGCTTGGCCCTTCCTACTTGAAGCACTGTAGAGTTAATGCTCTTGGGAGCAGTCACAGGTTTTGGTGGCTGGCAATCAGAGGATGAAGTGTACTCATCTTGGTCTCACTCCATTTACCACCTAAATGTATTTTGGAATCAGCTGCACTGAAAAAGTGTGTTTTTTGTTTTTAAAAAGAGTTTATATCTCAAATACTTTCTATATAGCTTACTTCTGGTGGAATCTGTGTAAGTGAAGTGTTTAACCTTAACCCCCTTCTGAGGATGTTTTTGGCATATGACATACTTCCAGTAATACAATTCTCACTATAGTAGTAACTTTTAGATGGGAATTGAGAGGGGCTATATGGTAGGATTTGTTTAAAATGTATACCCTCTTGTTAGAATTCTAAAATGGTTAAAATTACTGCTTTAGATATGCCATTTAGGATGTCAGTACCTTAGTAAAGTTGGTTTTACAGAGCTAGAATTCCAGTTTTGTCAAATATTACACAGTGACCTGATTTGTTATACCCTGAGTCTCAAAAGATATTCCAAACACAAAGCAGTTTACAGCTATGTATTATATGTTATGACAGTCTATCTGGATTGTCAACTTAGCTGCATCTGGAATCAACTAAGAGACATGCCTCTGCATCGGTTTGTGAGGTCATTTCCAGGAAGGGTTAACCGAAGGGAAAAGGCCCTTGGAGTGGGTAGCACCATCCCCCATAGTGGCCCTGGACACAAAGAGGAGAGGACAGGCTGTGCTGCTGCTTTTCCTGCCTTGGTTTCTTGCTGGTGAGTACATCATCTCTCCCACTGCTGGTGAGTACTGCTGGT